>BQNB010005078.1:0-97108 GCA_026074375.1 Tanacetum coccineum | reverse complement strand
GAAATGTGATTTTGATAAGTAAAAGTGTAAGTTTATTTCACTTATGCATGCATGTATATATAGGAAGAGAAAAGAGATATTTGTAGTTGCAAAGTTTGACTAGAAAAATCAAAGGGGGAGGGGGGGTGTGCCGTGGGTTCAAGGGGACAAGAAAGGAGGGAACCAAGGGCTTAAAGTCTTGGTCTCTTGGTTCCTTCTAATGGGAATCATCCCATGAAGTTTAGGGATGATGCTCCTAGCTTATTTTCCTTTATTTCTTTTTAGTATACTTGTGTATTTTTATAAAAGAAAGTATAAGTAAAGTTTATAATAAAATGTAAAGTGTAGTTTTTATATAAAAGTTTACTTGTAAAGTCTTGGTTATCTTGTAAAGTATTTGTTATCTTGTATAATCATATGAGATGTGTATAAATATATACATATGCCTAATGTTTTATAAACTTTGATCCTTGTATATAAACGTAGGTATTTGTTGAAGCGTACGTTAATTTTTAGGGTTCCGGGAAAACCTATTTGTCATTTATCGCGAAACGTAAACACTTTCACGTATCCGATAAAATAACTTGTGTAATGTTAATAATTATCCTCAAAATAATTACTTAACCCTTGTTTGACGTAAACAATAATTTGCTTGATGCCCGTTTACGTTAACTGATCATTTTTAGCTTACGCGATTTAACTTAACGATTTCCATTAAAAACAAACGCGTACAATACTAAAAATAAATAGTGACTTTATTAACGTCGTACATTGTCCTAAAACACGAGGTGTTATATATGTTGTCTACATTGGGTGATCTGCAGTGATCTACATGTGGTATCTGTTCTATATACATTAATACATGGCATGTGTAAATGTGTAATGATACAGTATAAATGTTGTTCTATATACATTAATACATGGCATGTGTAAATGTGTAATGATACAGTATAAATGTGTTTGTCCAGGCTGTATATGGGAATTCTTATTCTTTTGTGTGCTTGGTTCCAGTTTTGAACTTGTATAGTCTCAAGTATTGTGTGGTCTCAAGTTGTAATAGTCAAAGTAATTTTATGTATAAGTTAAGAATTGGTGTATGTAAAAACAATATTATACTCAATATATTTATTAAACTTGGTACTTCGTATTTTAATTAGTGGGATAATTCCATATTTACCCAACTTGAATATCCAAATACCATATTTACCCAAAACACAAGTTTTTAATGCACAAGTACAATATGTTTAAAGCATGTGTTGGGGAAATATGGAATTATGGTGTTTAAATTATGGAAATGTGGAATGAAAAATGATTTGTGTGCCTAAAACCTAAACCTAAAATTAGAGCTAAAGATGTGATTAGTGTATTTAAAAAATTGATTGGTGGGAAATGATGAAAGAGAAAATATGCATCACACTTGTCAAATTATGAATGGTGTAGGTCTATTGTTAGGTCTTTTTGTTAGCCCTATATATCATAACTCATATGGAATTGTCCCTTTATTAGTTGTAGTAGAGTATACTAGCTAATACACACCAATGCTTTAACAACTAACTAATGTGATTGATATTATACAGATATGACCAACCATGTAGTAGCAGAGAGCTCAGGCCTCAACATGTTACCTGTAAAACAATGATGTTAGCTAATACTACTTTATGATTGTGCTATGGTGCTTTGATTTATTCAAGATTGTGTTAGTTTAATGTAATGTGACGTTCTATGACTTCATAGTATCAAAGAAAGTAAATAATCAATTTAACAAAAATAAAAACTGAAAATAAATTTTCATTCTCTCTTGTACCAAACAAATGAATGAGTTATTTAACGCTTCTGACACTTTATTTTTACCAAATAGTAGAATCCATTCTCTTATCGTAAAGTCATTCTCATTCTCTGCTATTCCATTCTTTCTGCATTTCCATTCTTTGTGATTCAGTCGTACCAAACGCCCCCTGAGATCCTTTGGGATAACAAGTTACAATAAGATTTCTATCCCAGAAAAGGTGTTTCGCGTATTCTCAAATCTGATGTAATTCACATGGTGCAGGTAAACTCTTATGCAATAACCTTTTCCAGTCTTTGTTTAAAATTTTAAAACAGACTTGGCTTTTTAAATTATACTTATTTATGTTCGAGTGTCGCAGACTCGCAGGCCAAGGAAAATAGGGTAAAATTTGACATAATAAAATTGGCATTTGTATGGATGGCTGAGTTTTTGAGAGAACATTGTGAAGACTCTTAAGAGTGTAGACCAGAATTTCTTTATTGGTATTCGACATTTGCAGCATGAGCAACTAATCAAGCGTCATCATGCCAATCCACAAAATAAATGCAGGATTTATGATCACCTTTAGCTGCTCCAAAAGGTTAAGGCGCCAAACCCAAATGCTGACACATATATGACTTCCTCTGCTTAGCCCAAGATGCTAGCATTAATTTGTTTCACTCTTGGTCGATGGGGTATGTACAACAAACTTTTTAAGACCAGCAGTTCACGCTACATGAACAAATTCATCATAAGGTAATTTTCCTTATTTGTAAACTCACGAGATAGTTTGTGGATGTGCTTTGTGCTTTTAAGCTGTACTTATTAATATGATAATCGACTATTTGAGTCTTTACAAGTTTGCATGTTCCATCATATATAACGAGTCACAATACCATTTCTCATTTCATGTGATATTTACATAGGGGCATTAGTGACATAATTTATATTGTTTTGTTTTTCAGTTTATGAGGTTTCTCACTATAACTTTCTATGCACCACAAAAAGAATGGAGGCAATGTGAGACATGGAACGGGAAGCACTCTTTATACGTAGAATACGCCTAAGAGAAATGACTTTCATAATTAAAAAAACACCTTTGTATGCACTAAGGTGTTCATTTACGAACCTTATTAATGTATACCCAAGGTGTTAGTTTTTACATTGCATATCATGTAATCCTTTCCTCTCTAATAATCATACAAGACATTCGTAGTTACGATTCTTTCAAAAAGGAATATAGTTTGTGTTAGGTTTCACATTGCATATCATGTACTCATTTTTGTATACTTTGTCATTACGGATACTTTATTAAGTTTTATTTCTTCATATCAGATTACCATACATTTCTTTTTTGTTATTTATTCAATCTATAAATATTTTACGATTTTTGAAATTTATTAACCGTTACTTTATTTATTCCTTGGATACTCACAAGGCAAGCCCGCCCATCGGGCGGGCTTTGCAACTAGTAATATATATAGTATGAAATCTTTTTACATAGTATCTATCGCCTTATAACTAAAAGATAGAAAAAAGAGTCGTTGTATGCATTGGGTTTGGGTTTATGAACCGGTGGGAAAGGAAAAAAAATATAACGAAGTGGGTTTGATTTGGGTTATATACTAGAATTTAGGGAGTGATCTATTTATAAGAGTTTTAGTATTAGTATAATTCCCAAAAATAAAAAAATACATATAGGGTGCGTTTGATTAAGCTTATAACCGGCCCCCTATGTAGGGGTGGGCTTGGTTGGGCTTTCGTTTACTATTTTGTTGTATTATTTTGTTTCCGAGCCCAATAACCTATTTAATTCGTTATTTGATGAAAAATCACGATTTCTTCTACGCGGTTTTTGGCTAAACACGAATAAAAGATGGAAATTATAAAAATAAAATAATTTAAACTCTCGTGGCTAAATACGGCTTTCGTTGATTTCTCGATCGATAAACGGAACAATTTAAATTGTACGATTCGCGAAAGTTTTAAAATGGACGATTTTAATAAAAATCGATTAAGATAATAAAATGAATTATTTAAAATTTAGGAATTAATTATAATTTCAGATTAAGTAGTGACCTTAAATACGGGGAATTTTTAAAGATAAAAATAAAGACAGTTACACTTAAACGGATAAACTGCCTATATCGGCTTAAGATTAACAAGAACGAGAAATTGCAAATCGCGTAGACCGTAAACATAAAAGTTCACTTTACAAAAAAAATGAGAACGAAATATGAATTAAATATGGACATTAAAATATAGATTGTCACATTCTTCTTCTCCCACCGATAATTCTAAACAACAAGACACACCACCTACAACGTATATTTAATTTTCAACAGAACCAACAACTCCAACAAATGTTAATGCTCAGGAAAACAACGATAATCAAGCAGAAGATGCACAGTTCCAACAAGATGAATTCATCAATCCTTTCTGTACACCGGTACGAGAAATTGTTGAGTCTTCCTCACGCAATATTGATAATTCAAATATGCATACCTTCTATCAACCACACGATTCCAAATACCAATGGACAAAAGATCACCCGCTAGAACAAGTTTGTGGAAATCCATCCAAGCCAGTACAAACAAGATGACAACTGGTAACAGATCCTAAAATGTGTATGTTCGTGCTCACTGTGAGTACTACTGAACCGAAAAACATTAAGGAGGCAATGGCTAATTCTGCATGGATAGAAGCAATGCAGGAAGAGCTTCATCAGTTTGACAGACTACAAGTCTGGGAACTCGTTGACAAACCCTTTGGCAAGACTGTAATCAAGCTAAAGTGGTTATGGAAGAACAAATAGGATGAAGATCAAACTGTAATTCGTAACAAGGCACGACTTGTAGCTAAGGAATATGCTTAGGAAAAGGGTATTGATTTCGAGGAATCATTTGCTCCAGTTGCTCGCTTGGAAGTTGTTCGGATTTTCGTCGCCTACGTTGCACACAAGTCTTCTCCAATCTACCAGATGGACGTTAAAACAAAATTTCTTAATGGTCCACTAAAGGAGGAGGTTTATGTTGCACAACCAGATGGGTTCATTGATCCTGATCATCCAGAAAAAGTTTACCGTCTAAGGAAAGCTCTATATGGATTGAAACAAGCTCCGAGAGCCTGGTATGATGAACTCTTAAATTTCCTGATGTCCAAAGGTTTTACTAAAGGTACCATTGACCCTACTCTATTCATAATAAGATACGGGGAGGACATTCTACTTGTGTAAATTTACGTAGATGACATTATTTTCAAGACTACAAACCAAAAATTTTCTATAAGATTTGAAAAATTGATGCACAGTAGATTTGAGATGTCTTTAATGGGGGAAATGAAATTCTGTTTAGGACTTCAGATCTACCAATCCCCAAGAGGTATCTTTATCAATCAGTCCAAGTACACTTTAGAAATACTTAAAAAACATGGCTACCAAACCCAAACTGGATGCAGACTTGAGTGGAAAACTCGTAGACCAAACTGACTACCATAGTAAAATCGGGTCACTCATGTATCTGACGTCTAGTAGACCAGACATAGTGCAAGCAGTATGTTATTATGCACGTTATCATGCACGACAGACTAAAAAACACCTCAAATAGGTTAAAATGATCTTTCAATACTTAAGGGGGACCATTAACATGAGACTTTGGTATCCGAAGGATTCTGGCTTTGAACTAACAGCTTTTTTAGATGCCGACCATGTCGGATGTCTTAATACGCGCAAAAGCACTTTTGGAGGAATACAGTTCCTAGGTGATAAATTAGTCAGTTGGATGTCAAAGAAGAAGGACTACACTACAATGTCATCAGCAGAGGCAGAGTACGTAGCGTTATCTGCAAGTTGTGCTCAAGTAATGTGGATGAGGATGCAACTTAAGGATTTTGGCTTCAACTACAACAAAATACCATTGTTTTGCGACTCTTAGTCAGCCATAGAAATCTCATGCAACCCCGTGCAGCACTCACATACCAAGCACATCCATACTCGATATCATTTCATCAAGGTACAGGTTGAAAACGGTATAATTGAATTGTACTTTGTCAGAACTGAATACCAATTAGCTGATATGTTTTCTAAAGCCTTACCCGAAGATAGGTTTCAGTATCTTGTCAGATGAATTGGTATGAGATGTTTGACTCCAGCAGAACTTGAGGTTCTGGCAAATGAATCTGCTTGATATATTCTTCAAACATCGACATGTAAATATTTTTGAGAAAAGCAAAATACAAAAATATAAAACCTATAAAACAAATACAAAAATATAAAATTTCAAAAAGAAAATACAAAATCAAAAAAATAAAAAAATTTCCAAAAAGAATCTTCTCGACATGTCTCTTGGAATCGATAACATTTACATACCGAGAAATGTTGATTAACATCGACACGGGCGTGTAAATGAAGTTCGAGCAAGAGTTCAAATGCTTTCAAAACATGTCATTTCTATTTTTCTTTATGACTTGTAATTGCTCTCAGATTGCAACTCGGACCCGAACGACAAAGGAGAGTGTACGCATAAGTGCACTTATCCTTAGCGTTAGAAGAGAAGTCTTCTAACATGATGTTTTTCAAAATGTTGAACACTATTTTTCAAGAATTTCTCAATGACAATTCAAAATCTTCCAAATTGTGTATTCAACACTCCATCCCTCATAAAGTTTTACAAGACAATTCTTCTACATTTGGTGTCATTTTCAAAATAAGTCAATGTTTTAGGGGGAGTTTTTCGAAAAACAAAGTTTTAATGATTTTGGATACATCATAACATGACATTTTATGTATTCAAAACGTTATCAAAAATCTCTTAATAACAAATCTGTAATAATAATGACTATTCAATAGATTGTATGTTATAAGATGATTTAGTGGTTGAGCATAAATTTTCAAGAATTCTTCAATGATAATTCATAATCTCTCAAAATTGTGTGTTTAACAATGTTAACCCTCAATTTTATACTCATTTTACAACTTGGTATCATTGTTTTTTGGTGTCAAACATATGTAAAATTAAGGGGGAGCAAGTTAATGTTCCATATAATTCATGCTGATAATATTTTCTACCAACATAATTTTCATAACAAATTTTAATCACATGATATTTCAAAAACTAAGTGAATTAGTATTTAAAATAAGGAGAGAAATATAATTAAAATATGATCTTGAAAATAATAAGTGATCTAATCGACTCAAAGTGCTTGTTACTCTTCGAAAAAGGTTTTATGGTTACGATATCATACCCAACAACATCTTAATTCACGACGATTCTAAAGTCATAAGGTGGTTAGGCTAGGTTTTAGTCCAATGATCCAACAGAACCGGAGGGATCTACCCAAGGACACTCTATAGTTAGAAATAGCAGTCCTTAGGTATGATTGGAGATGAATGAGAATAAGGGAATAATGTCAACTAAGATTGAGCTAACATTGGAATAATCACAACAACGTGTTAGTAATGACGTCTTGGTAAGCATTGAAGGGGTTGAAGAATGAAAAAGAAATGTATGGATAAAGGGTGAAAATAAAGCAGCCCTCCACAAACATTTAGGCAGAAACTAGGTCAATACATAATCTATCGATTTTCACGTAGATGAATTTGACATCATGAACCCAGTGATGCAATGCACAACCCATCCCAGCCATTCGAGTTTCTCTCAACAGAAACTTGTCTCATTTGTCATAGATATACACACGATTTCTATAGACTTTCTCACTCTGAGTTAGTTAATATTGAATAGGTGGCAGTCTGCTCCAACCTTTGAGTACTAAAACCAAAACGCACTAATCGAGCTTGTGTCAACTGGATATCGATTTGGTCCAGTAAAATGAATTGACGTTTTAATCAGAAAGATAGTAACTATCTGATTCACTCTTACCGTGTTGTCTGCTTTGAGACACTCTGGTAACAAGAACGGCTAGTGCAACTGCGAAACCCTGTCAAGAAGATTCATCTGAATTCTATCTGATCACAGGCGGTATTTATACTGATTAACGAGGAACCGTGCTTATTGCAATCTTATTCGACGAAGTGACAAAGACACTCTTGTCCATATCTGTTGATTATCACTAACGTAAACTTGCAGGTTATATGGTGGTGGCGGTATCCCATTCCAACTAAAGTTGGATTCATTACCACATGCTCATGCTCAAACTACAAAGACATACTATAAGCATCAAGATTCAAGAATCAAGAAAGCTCAAGAATTAAAGACAAAGACTTTCGCAAATTCTGATATTAAAGATAACTTCTCAAAAACCAAGCTTCGGGGGAGATTATTAGAGAGCTTTCAAGAAGATCCAAAGTATGAGCATGTTGGTCAAGACACAAGATTGTAAGGTGGCAAAGACGATCAAGACAAACAAGGAAAAGATTTAGAGATCTAGAAATCAAAGACGAAGTCGAAAGACAATGACAACGGCTCAAGATCAAAGATCACATAACCTGAAGGAACAAGCCTACAAAATAATAAAGACCAAAGATTCAAGAACTCAATGACAAAGTAATCTCAACAAATCCAAGGAATCAAGATTCAAGATCTCACCTCAGGAATTCGAAGATCGCACATTAGGGGAGATTGTTAGCCTCAAAACATGTCTGTGAACATGGAAGCTCATAATCTGTAGGAAGCCTCACTTCAAGGGAGATTGTTAGCCTCAAAATATTAAGCCAAACAAGAAGCTCAGCTACTAATCATAAAAGCTCGGTCTTTATTTATTAAATGTTGTAATAGGCTAAAATAGGAATCAGGCTCGTTAATTAATCTAAAATTGTACGTGTTTCAGACTAAGGTGCAAAGTAATCCCGAGACCGACCCAAGATGAAATACCATTTAGCCCATTAAAGCCTTATTAGGCCGGCCACATTTAGGATATAAATACCCCTCTCCAAGTGCGGAGAGGGTGTTGGTGCTCATTTGTATTTTTCACATTTGCAAGTTATCAACCATTTTCTCTCTTCTTTCTTACTTTCTCTCTCTAAACATCTCTCTATTTTTTCTTATCTTCTTCTCTTATCTTATTTTCTTGGTTACCATGGTGTAGTGAAAGTGATTGCTTGGTTATAACATTTTGCTACTTGTTAGAAATGTTTTCTTACACTTGTATTTATAACTTGGTTTTGTAGCAAAATCCGATAAGGTCGATCCCTTAGTGCCCCAAACGAGGGGGAGTATACATCAAGGGAGAGTCTTGGCATCGTCGATTTCTTTCTCTCTATAATTCAATGATACACCTTTTTGGATTCGACAAAAAAGGGGAGAAATGGATTAAAACTCATTAATAACTTTGAAATTTTATTTTTATCTAAAATGAGTTTATATTTTGTCATCATCAAAAAGGGGGAGATTGTTAATACAAATAATGCCTAAAAACATTATTTCTATTTTTCGACTCCTCTATGTTTTGAATATGACAAAATGTAAAAACATTCACGATAAAAATAAACGTTTACATGCTATTAATCATAAACTTCCATTTCAACATAAATCACTTAAGGTATGGATAAACAAATCATTAAACATGATTAGTGATCAAGAAAATAATTTTTCTTCTTAACCATCACATATCTACAAAACTATTTTTTTTACAAAAGTAACACAAAATAGTTTTATTAATAAAAATAAAGTTCTATTTAAAAACATAAATTTGAATTCAGTTTTTCCACCCAAAACAGAAAACAACATACCAGGATCAACCTTTCCCACAAAAAGAAAAAAAAGAAGCGTAAGTCTAGTGGCGGCCCCTTAGTGAATAGACGGCCCCCAGATATATCTGGGACCGCCGAGACCGCCACCAGATGTCGTTGGAATTTCCTGGCTATAAATACTGCATTGTTCTCAGCATAAAAACATACCTCTTTGCACGATTTTTTCAGTCACCTTTCTCTCTCTAAAATCCTTCTTTCTCTCACTAGATCTCTTGATCACTAACATAGTTTAATCTTGTTTCAAGTGATCAAATCTTATCTTCTACCTTCCTCCTTCTTCTATCAAGTGCAAGAGAAGAACACTCGTATTCGCTAAGAAACGAAGTGTTATAGATTAGTGATTTCCCCTCTCTTCTTTTAAGATCTAAATCTCTATTTTGATTATCTTGTTTGATTGTGTGAATCGGATAGTTTGTAAATCCAATATTGTAGATCTTGTGATTAGGTACTATTTGTAAAGTGGTATATTGGTTCTAGCTAAGATTAGGATTCAACATTTAGCTTAGTGTCAGAAAATAACATAAGCGACGTGTAAAAGGTTTTCTCTACCTGAAGGGAGCTTGATGAGATAGTGAAATCTTGAGTCGGATACTCGGGGAGTGGAGTAGGGCGAAGAAGAGCTTCGTAGCTGAACCACTATAAATCTTGATGTCTTGGTTTGATCATTCTTTCCCTTATCTCTCTATATCGTTTATGTTTCTCATATATTGTTTGTGTAGTTATTACAAGTAGATAGTTATCTCGATTGGTTTATATTGTTGATTGATTAAGCATATACTCGAATCTAACAATTTTAGAAGTAAAAATTTAAAATGCCAATTAACCTATAAACTCTTCAACCCCCCCCCCCCCCCTTCTAGTTTCTACAAGGAGGATTGACCTAACGAGTATGGAGTCTTCTCAAGAGCTTCCTTTACTGCTTGTGGTAAAAACTTTAGCGGAAAAATCTTGACTTCGTTGATAACGTTAGCTTGAACGAACTCTTCAATAACATCCTTATAGTCCCTCTTCTCAGAAAGTTCCTTTTTAAGTTCTTCAGTGTGCGACTGAAGCACCTTCTAAAATGCATCAAGAAGGCTAGATCCAAGATACTCTTTGACTACTGATGGTACCTGGGATCTGATTTAAGCAAGAATAGCTATAATATGATCAGCTTGTTTGATTTCCTTGCTAGCTTGTTATAATTTGGTAAATCTTTGCACAACAGATTGACTGCTTCAGAGTTGGAAACTTGAGTAGATGGGATTTCTGTAGCTTGTAGTGAAGGTGCTGGTCTTGTAGTTGGTGGAATTTATATTGTTTCAGGAATGACAGACACTTTGACAGCATGAAATGGTTCTTGCTGAATATTAGTCACATCTTGTTGGATTTGAATATCCAACAAGGAATTGATCTCTGCTTCAGCATTTTTTGGAATAGTACCGATAAGAGATGCATTAGGAGAATTGATAAACTGATTACCAAAGTTTGAAGAGACAGAATGACTAGAGGTGAATTGAAGCATATTGGGCGTATGCTTTTGTGTTAGTGAGACATGAACCACTAATTATTCATCTCCAACTTGGTCATCTTCTTATTGCTCTTCATCAGCCTTGAGTTCTTCATTCTCCTTTTGTTATTCAACTCTTCCAGTATTTTCCTTTTCTGCTTCCTCAGCAATATTCATTTCTGCTACACCCTTTACCTGATCTTCAACATTAGTGTCCGTCCTTTCTTTATCAGTCTTTTTAATATCAATACTCGCATCATCTTCTTCATTAACATTCTCATATTCATCATCATCAGTGGATTGCCACGGTATATCTTCGAGTTTTTCATCTTTGTAAGCAAGTAGATATTCCTCATCATTAGTGGAGCCCAAATCATCAAGATCATCTCGAGCTACACTTTTGTCCTTTGACTCATCCAAAACCTTTGGTAAAGTACCAAATCCTTCATCTGAGTCTACAAATTTTCCTGTTAGCTCATCGGGAGCCTCTAGTCTTAGACTAGCTCCTTTACTTGAGCCGCCAGATTGATCATGTAATCTACTTTTACGTTTTCTTGCCTTGATTGCTCTCTAAGTATCAATTTCTAACTATGCTGCATCAATTCAATACCTTTAAGCTTTTTAGATGACTCTTGTGTTTTCATTACAGGGATACTTGGAGGTTCTTGAATGACAACCGCTCTGGGTGTCCTTTTCTTTCTGCCAGTTGGCCTATTTTTTGGTTCTCTTTCAAATTAATTTAATTCATCATGAAGTACCAACATCCACTTTGACTGCTTCTTCTTGGAGGTAGCAGTTGTCTTCTTTCGGAACAACAATTGCTTTAGTTTCATGAGCTCCTTTACCTCTTCTTTTCTTTGGAGGAATTAAACCAGTGGATATGCCAAAGAATGTCTTGTAAGCTTTAAAGATCTTGATATTATTAGTTATCAACGTATCTGGGATCGGCTTTCCATAGACTTGATAAATATCTCCTTTGTTGATGAACTTCAGTCTATTCAACACACCATCATTATCAACAGTGTGGTAAGGTAAACCTTGTCTTCTAGAAATAGATTTGTGTTGAGACATGAAGTGGTGTATGATGGCTTTAGTAAACCTAGGATAGGGCATGATCTTATGTCTTTTGACTTTTGACTTCCTGTTGTCAATTAGATATTGCAGATCTTACTAAATCAAGGCAGAATAATCAACGTTCGCCTTGTGGAAAATGCCTCACAACATTCCAATTCTTGATGGAGTTTGTCATTGCTCAACGTCTTCCCCGATAAGCATATGTTTATGATAGCTCCAAAGGTTCTCCAAGGTTGATGCATGTGGTCAACATATATTTTGGAGATATGATTCAGTTGGCCCTTGCTGAATTCTTAATTCTGAATTCTTGGGCATATATCAAGAATCTCTCTAAACAGTTCAACATCAATCTGACATGTCTTGTTATCAATATCAGACTGATAAAAAGAAGATCTCTTGACCTTCTTGATCGTGAGCCAGAACTGCTGCATGTAAATTTCAGGTACATTAGCATAAATGAGAAAGGCGTTGTAGCAAGGTGTGTTCTTGTATAACCCAAAAATTTGGTTTATATATTTATTTCACTATTTTGAACATAACCTGAGTTTGAATAATTAAATATAAATCCGCCCCCTTAGAAATATATTTGATTTTGTTATTTTGTTTATTTACTTTCCTTTTGTTTATAAAACCTATTTTAAAAAATAAGAGTAAAAAGATTTTTAGCAAATATTGTGTAATCTTCAAAAATGGAAAAAAATATTTTGTCCCCCCTCTTTCCTTCATTTAGGCCGGCCCCTATGGGGAGTTATTTACCAAAATCTTTTATTTTTTAAGCTTAGTTTATTTTAGGAAAATAGTGTATGAAAAAGGAGACCAAATCTTTTAATTTTGTAAGAAAGTTATTTGTGTCTTCCCCTCCCTTTTTCTTATATATAGTCGGCCATATTCACCCTCTCCCATCATTCTCTAAAAATTTTATCTCCATAATTTTGTGTATTCCTCCATAGAAGCTTCGAGCAAGAAGAAGGTTTAGGTGTCTTTGGGTAATCCTTGAAGTTTTGGTGCTTTGGGTGTGATTCTTGGTGTATTCTTGGTGTTTTGTTGTTCTTGATTTGTGGTTCTCCTCTAAACTTCATTCCATAGGTAATTCTTGATTTTGTTTTATTCTTGTTGTCACCATGATTACATATGCAAAAGTTTTCATAAAAACCTAAAAGATTGTAAGAAATAATGTGTTTATGTTCTTGTCAATTTCTCTAGGGTTTAATCTAATTAAAATGGTTAAATTACATGTTATGAAACCCTAAGATGATCATTAAATGTGTTATTAATAAAAACTACAAGATTAGAAACCCTAGGGTTGGTTTTGATGGGTGTTAATTTGGGTTTTCATGGTTAATAATTCTGGGCAGAATTTAGGTCATGTTCAACGGAGTATATCTTAATGATAAAAATTGGTTTTGACATAATTCTTGAGCCTAAAGTGAAATTCAATGAGTCTAGTTTCTGGAAAATCCGGGCTCATGTCAATTAGAGGTCGGGAAGGTCGATTTTTAGATTTTATAAGATTAAGTGTCAAAACTGCAGATTTTGCCTGAAAATTTCAGTTGTAGTGTTTGATTTTTAATTCTCAAACCGTAAAGAGTTAGACTTTAAAATTTGATTTGGTAAATCTTCAAGATATGTGCTACATCCATGATTTTTTTTAGAATTTTCTGAGTTGTCTAAGTAAGGTTTTTACGCGTCAACGTTTCAAAGGTTCTGCCAGGTCAAAATTCGGGTCGGTTTTGGGTAATAAGGGTCAAATGGATACTTAAACATGGAAATAAATTAAACCAATGATCATGGGTGTACTAGACACATGTGGGAACCTCTGTGATTTTTTGTAGAATTTTTGGAGGTCGTTTAATGGATCTTTAACATCGGGAAACTTGCTTAAAATGTTGGCAGATTTTGGAAATTTGGAAAACTCTAATTTAGTTAACTTAAATGTTTTAAATGATAAGATTAAGTAATAAAATTATGAAATAAGATAGATAATAATATGTAATCATGGATTCTTATTGATTCGGTGAAGGTGTTGTGATCTTTTGTCTTCGTGTTCATTTCTCTCCGATTGCTTATTCGTTAAGGTACAGTTATTCCGTCCTTTTAGTAAGGACACTTCATTCTCTTTTGTTTGGCTACTTGATCTATTTGATATTCGTTCGATATTTCTTTGAGTTGCTATCCGTAATCATGACTCGTTTGAGTTTGACAATCCGTTTGATTCGATATTCGTTTGTATGAATTTGTTGGTTCTTGTTTGGAATATGCTACTAGATTCGTTTCCACATTTGGATTATTTGAAACTTGATCATTGTTATCTTTTGCCTATCTCTTTGCCCGAGCTATT
This sequence comes from Tanacetum coccineum, assembly GCA_026074375.1. Lineage (NCBI taxonomy): Eukaryota > Viridiplantae > Streptophyta > Magnoliopsida > Asterales > Asteraceae > Tanacetum > Tanacetum coccineum. The sequence goes on along the minus strand of BQNB010005078.1, from coordinate 82,755 downwards.
TGTATCTAGTCATGGAGGTATCAGGACCATGTCATTGATGCACCAATGGCATGACACTATCTGTGGCGGTGTGATTAGTCCACGGCGTTCCCTTTTGTATGTGCACTTATTATGATTTGATTATATATGTTCGTACACTCGCCATACTGCTTGTGTATATGAATATAACTTTGTTTAGCAGGGAGCGTATGGATGCATCCTATGTACTTTGTTTCGTTCAGTTTAGGTGAATGGTTGTGTGTGTGCAATACACCCCATATCACATTTGGTACAACAGGAGTTGCTTGCCTGTGTACATTTGATTATGATTATCTGATTATTTGTTTAGGGTCTATTCATGTATCATGTTTAGACATTTGTTTAGGCTCGTGGGCATTCCTTGATTACTCTTATCCTATTCATTGATCTATATATATCGTTTGGCATTTGTTTGGCAGGTTCTCGATATTCGTTTCGTTCAAACCTTCGTTTTATTTCTGTTATTATTATTATTATTATATTTGTTCATTGAGCGTTAGCTCAGCCGCGGTTTCTTTTCCTGCAGCATGTACTAAGCGGGAAGCTAGGATATGAGTGTTGAGAGTAGGAGCTTTTAGAGGACCCGCCTTTAGAAGAACCCTTTTGATTTGGATTTATGTTTTAAGACCTTTTCTTCTGAAGATTTCTTTCATTTGACTTTGTTGGAATTTAATACTTTTGGAAGTCATTTGTTTCATGACTTAGTATTTTTATTTAATAAAGTCTTCCGTTTGCGTTTATATGTTCTGATATGACACCATAATGTAACTCTTGGTCTCTTTGTCGGAGCGGGATGCTACAGTTCTTGATAATATCCAAAACGACTTGATTGGTTTCCTCCTTTTGAGTTACGGAAGGATTCATTCTGAGATTGTTTTTGCTAATTTTGACTATGTCATCTGAAGGGACAAACTTTTCATCACGGGCTTCTTGTTGAGCTTTATCTTGCTTCATGATTCTACTTAAGAGTTATCCAATACAGTTTTATACATGAAAAATATGTATTTACTGATGAGATTAACTATTCTTGTTGTTATGATTGATTTTAAGTGACTTTGTGTTTTTAAGTTTCAAGTGATTAAGTCTGGTTTGTTATACAATTTGAAACAATTAACTAGGGTCTATGGTCAAAAATTGTCCAACTATTGAAAGTCCACAATTTTAGTCAAAGTCAACCGAAGTCAAATGGTCAAAGTGTAGTCCATAGTCAAACTTGTCAAATCCGGATAGTCTTTAATGTTTGTATTGTTCTTAGGATTTGTTTAAAATTTCAGCCGAGTTTTTGTTCATGAACTGACATTAACCACAGAGATATTAACCCCTGACAAACATAAACCGCAGCCAAGGTATAAACATATTCCGCAGAAAAAAAAACATAAATCGCAGGTACGAGTAAAACATAAACCGCAGCCAAAACTTAAACATATTCCGCATGCATGAGTAAAACATAAACCGCTGCCAAAACTTAAACATATTTCGCAGGCATGAGTAAAACATAAACCGCAGCCAAGACTAAAACATGTTCCGCAGAAAAAATGAAAAATACATATTCCTCAATGGAGTTCAAAACATGTTCCGCGGTATCATTCAAAAACACATTTCGCAGTATTCAATTACACATTCCGCGGTATTGAATTACACATTTCGAAGCATTCATAATATTTGAAATATTCCTCAGAAGTCATAAAAAATTTACCCTGACTTTTCATTGACACTTTTGAGCATACAGACTTGAAACACAAGCATTTTTTAGCAGTTAATCTCCATTAATCATTCTTTTTCATCAACAAAGAACAACTTTTGAAACGATTATGGCATTTTGAGCAATTTTTAGGAAGAGAATCATAACCTTTAGCCAAACAAGAACATATGGGATCATTTAGACACATCTAAGGGACATATAACCACAGAAATCTAAGATTATTCGTCAAATACGTAGCCAAACACATTTTAAGCACAATTCATACCCAAGAACGCTTAAAAAAACTTATAAATTGTCTCTATGACTTCCTAGCTACAAAACGAGGGTTTTAACTCTTTCACATAACACGTATCAAGTTTCTAATCACTAACCCATAAACATTTAACCCATTACGCAGTTTTTGCAGAAAATTCAACCTCAAAAATCATCATAACTCACTAACGAGTTTGATTTAGACCAAACTGATTCAAGCGTACCTCATCCTAACCTAGATGAACAAAACCCCCCACTTTAATTAGACTCAATCACAAAAAATTTCTTATGAACCCTAATTTAAAAATTTCTGATGATTTAATCCAATTCCTTTAGAGAGATTATTGTTTAGATGATTATGAACAAGTTTATAGTTTACCTTGTGGCTTGAAAAACACGTTTTAATCGGTTTTGATTTTGTGCGAGCAAGAGAGAGTAATAGAAGAGGAGGTTTTATGGTTTTGAATTTATGAAGGATAAAACACGTTTTTTGTGTTTAACAGATTTGATGTTTCGGTAATAGGAATAACTAGTCCCTGAGGTTTCTTAAGTTTTTCATTTTCCATTTAAAACTTTCCTAAAGCTTAAGCATTGTAGGTAAATAACAACTTTAGTCCTCCTAGTTGCAAACTTAAATGCAAAGACCCATAATTTGCTTTCTAACCCTAAAGGTTGAACAAAATAACATCTTAAGCCTAAATGAGTTAAATTGTTTAACTCCCCTTTAAAAATTGATCTGTTATAGTCTAAAAACCTTTTTCGTTTATTTCATGATTTTATTTTGAAGCCTTATTTTAAAAGAATTATTAGCACATTTCTCCCCCTCAAATAATGTCTCATTTTCTAGTTAAAGAGCTGTAGATATTGTTTGAGTGATAGAATTCTTTTTGAAAATATATTTCTAATGACATATTGATTTTACTTATTTCATTTTGAAAATCAACACTTTATACCACCAAAAATAAGATTTCTCTTATTTTGACAAATAAATACACTAACACGTACACTCATTTTCTGAATGCATGGGTTGTGTAGCAAAGTATACACAAGCCTTTATATGAATATGAAGTATTTCATACCCGAGAAAAATGAATTTCTCGTTGAGTGGTTAAGTTTTCTTTTTGACAAAATACTTGCCTTTAAGATGAGGAGCGGGTTGCTGTCTGAAATAACAGCAAGTCGTTGACATGTTTTGAAAGCATTTAGAACTTCTCTTCGAACTTGATTTACAACCCCATGACATTGTTGAATGAGATTTCTAGGGTCGTAAATATTATTGATTCCAGAAGACATGTCAAGAGAATATATTTTTTGTATTTTCTGATTTTATATTTTACTATTTGGTTTTTTGGTTTTATATATATGTATTTTCTTTTTAAAAAAATTTATAAGAATGGAAATTCTTTTTGAGTTTTTAATATTTTCTCATTTACATAAGTACATAGGATATGTGAAGAGTTACCACCATTACTTTTCCTCTTCTTTAGCCAGACTTTTCAGATTCTCGAGAGACATGCTTTTCATTCCAATCTTTTCTATCAAGAAGTTGAATCTTTCTTGTCGAAAAGCTTTGGTGAATATTTCTTGTAGAGAATAAATGACGTGTATAAAACAGAATTAAAACAGATTGGAGGTTGGATAAAATGAAATAAATGTGCAGCCATATTATTAGAGATAAAGGTGAAAGATGGGAAGATGTGTATGTGCTAGAGAGAAAACACACACACATACACTTTACAAAAGTGAGCTTCACCTCTCCATGGAAGTATGGAGGGGGTATATATAGGTCAAGACAATGGTAACTATACTAACTTAACAATACTAGTCCCTGTGGGTCTTGCCTAATGATAACTAGTGTAATTTCATATAAGTCAACATATTTTAAGGCTAGCAATCTTCCCCTAATATGTGGACGTACGAAATTACTTACAATGTTCCTATCAAGTACAATTACAACAAAATAAAGTCTTCCAAAACACTTCCAAAGCTGAAGATGTCTTCTGAGTTCTCCTTGTCTTGAAACTTGTACTCCAGATTGGATCTTCATTGTCTTTACTTGTTCTTGAACCATTGTAGTATGCATGAATTGGATTAAATTCCTCCTAATTCATGTAGCATGTCCTGAAAAAGCTTTCTTCGTAGACTTCTTTTTGGCGAAGTTTTTGAATCAGCTTCCCCCCAAACCAACATCCCTATCTTGAGCAGATTCTGAAACTTTGATGCAGCTTGAACAATCTTCTACTTGTCATTGACATGCACAATGGAATTTTATAGAAGTCAAACCACACCAACGACCACTGCTTCTTATCATTAGGGCTTGGTGAATATTTGTTCGTGGGTGCATGCGAGAAATCAGCAACAATTCTTCTCACGTATGCAAAATACTTCATAAACCATACTTAGTAAAGTGATATACACTACTTCCCCCTGGAAGTTGATATGGTAACATCAAAGTCAACAAAGTCCCGGATGTACACATTTTCCCCCATGATGGTTGCGAACTCTCAGAAGCATCATTGTCGTGTACGTCCATATACTCGAGAAGTTCTTGTCTTAAGCACAAATCTTGAAATCCAAACTAACCGTTACCCTCTTGACTTCAGAAACCGTAGTAGGAGATGAAGCAAGAATCAAGAAAACTTGGTATAATCAAGGTCTTGTAAAGGATTGTCGTTGAAGAACTTTGAGAATTTTGCTTAGACTGTGAAGTACCATTGTCTTGGAATAGCACAATAATATCCTGTGAGAATTGCTGATTACAACTCAACCTTTAAACTCTCTGGCTAACTTACCAACCTTGTATTCTTTCAGCTATTGTTGTGACCACTTGGTGAAGTAAACCCGATATACCAAACTTAAAAATGAAGTAAAATACCCTAAATTTGTTACTTAAGCTTGCACTGTTGTTGATTGAAGAATGGTGCAAGATTAAATCTGTAAGTACTCTATACCCAGTCTTAAAAGTATAAGAAGTACACCACCTCTTGAAATTATCCACATCGACTTCTGTGTGTGACACTGAGTACTATAATGTAACTCCTTTAAGTAATAGCTATAACCCGTGAGCACTACAATGTAGCTCCTTACATCAAGAAATAACTAGATAATCCAAGTCTTAATCATAAGCTGTATACGTTCAAGCAAGTCATCAATCGATAGATTGGGTTTGTAGAAAAGGGGAAGAAAATAGAAGGAAGTCTCGATGATGAAATAAGTAGACGCCTTCGTGAAATCTAACTTTAAGCTCAAATAAGGGATACCAAATCAACTTCGTGATTACTTGTCATCGTATTCCGAATCCTTAGCTGTTTGTCATTTATTGAATCTTTTCAGGATCTTTTTAGCGTTATGTATCGTGTTTGTTGTTTAAATGTCGTTAAACTAGAACAAATGTTATTTTTGAATGTCGTCAACGAAAAAACATTTTGTAGTTTAACTTATCGTGAAAGCGTTTTATTCCCGGCTTAATCCAACAAATTACTAGGTAATTTTCGGATTTAAAAAAATCAATTCCAGCGCAAATCATATGCACAATCTCTGCCCAACTCACTTATCAAGGATCGGCCCAAAAGATTTATAACATGGTCTTCCATAGTGATTTCTTGGCCTAATCTCTTAGCAAAAGAATGGCCCATATCGTGTAGAGAGAAAAACCCGGTCCATCATCTAAATTATTAATACCCGATGTATAGAAAAATTTGGGGATAAAAGAGTTATTCAATCCCTAAACTCTCTCACACTTAAGTACATAACCCTAAACCTAATCTCTTATTTTCAGTCGCCTCTCTCTTTCTCTAAAACTAGATAAATCTCGAATCTTCATCTTTCTCATCACAGATCATCCGTGGCTATCTTCCTTTGATCATTCCAATGCAGCCATCACATACTAATTCTTCTTAACTCAATTGAAATGAGTAAACACACAAACCCTTTTGGTCTTCCACCAAACAGAGAGGCTCAATCAGTCTTTAAGGTTTCCATAAGGAGATCTCAGGTAGGTTTATGATTTTTGTTTGAGTTTATTCAAATCGAACGAATAGATGAACAAAACCTACTTGTTTATGTTCAATCTATTAAATTCGAATATTAAGAAAAAGGTTGTAAACATTCACAGATCTGTGATAAATATTTTCTTTCGTGTACATGATCCTTTGATGGTCTTGACATAATTTTAACACACGAAAAAAGAATCTGAGATCTTGATTTATCTTTCTAATTCGAGTCTTGAATGATGAAGATGGAGTGGATGTTGTGGATATGTTGTGACGAAGAGATATAGGTATAGTTTTGGATTTGTATTTTTGATGATGGTGTGAGGCTGTGATGATGGGAATGATAGCAGTTGGATATGGATTTATAATGGCGATGCTTGATTGTAGTTGATGTTTCTAATCTGATTGTTGTTGTTATTGATGTTTAATTTATGTCGTTAATCTCAATCTTCATTTCTGGTCTTTTTCTTTTGGTTCTTGACTCAGTTTGAGTGACCCGGTCAACTCGGTAATTATCGAGTTGACACGGTTAACTTTCTTGGTCAACAAACTATTGTCACAGCGGTTCAACAAACCACGACCATCAAACCCACTACAAACCGCTATGGTATCAAACTACGGTTGACCAAAAAATTGGGTAGAGTTTTCTTTCTGTTGACCATGAAACGAAAGTATTCATAACATGTATCAAACCGCGATGCCAAACCGCGATGCTAAACTACGACGGCAAACTGTGACTGTCACTTTCGTACTTTCCTTAAAAACCAGATCTAGTTTTTTCTTTTTGGCCAAACCGTTACCAAGAAACCCGGGTTTTGTTTCTTCTAAAAAATGGTCTTTTAAGCACAAAACTCAACAGAATATAAACCATAATGATGACAGAAACTTATAAGCAACAACATTAAAACAGTTTTCGTGGAAGATTCTTAGAAGAAGAAGAACACATAAAACACTCGTGGTAGATTCTTAGAAGAAGAAGAACACATAAACCACTAAAAGGAAACTGTTAAAAAACAGCTAACAAACAACCTGTTAAAACAAGCTTGCCTGGTAACGAATACAGCAAACATAAACGTGATACAAATGCCCCTGATTTAGACTCTGATGCCACTTGTAAAGAATAAATGACGTGTATCAAAACAGAATTAAAACAGATCCGAAGGTTGGATAAAATGAAATAAATGTGCAGCCATATTATTAGAGATAAATGTAAAAGATGGGAATATGTGTATGTGCTAGAGAGAAAACACACACACTTACACTTTACAAAAGTGAGCTTCACCCCTCCATGGAAGTATGGATAGGGTATGTATAGGTCAAGACAAGGGTATCTATACTAACTTAACAATACTAGTCCCAGCGGGTCTTGCCTAATGATAACTAGTGTAATTTTGTATAAGTCAACATATTTTAAGGCTAACATGTCTGCTAGCTGATATTCTGTTGGTATCTCACATCTATATGCTTGGATCGCGAGTATTGAACATTATTGCAGCATAAAGCGATTGCACTCTTGTTATCACAATATAGAGAAATCTTATTGAATTTAAATCCGTAGTCTGTTAGTTATGATCTCATCCATAAGATTTGAGCACAACACCCAGATAAACAATATATTCAGCCTCTGTACTAGAGATAGAAGTGCTCTTTTGCTTTTTGGATGACCAGCTGATAAGTTTATCCCTTAAGAATTATGCACTTCCAGATGTGCATCGTCTAGTATCTTGACACCCGGCGTGGTCTGCAACTGCATATGTTGTTAGAGTAATGCAAGATTCTTTTGATTACCAAATAACCATATCAATGGTTCCTTTTAGGTATCGAAAGATCCGCTTAACTGCATGTAAGTGCTTTTCGATAGGCTTTGCCTGATATCGGGCACACATGCACACTGCAAATACAAGGTCTGGTCTGTTAGATGCAAGATACATTAAGGAACCAATCATACCATGGTAATGTGTAGGATCGAATGGTTTCCCCTGTAGATCTTCATCCAGTTTACTTTTGTTCATCATAAGGGTGTCAACGGGATCACTAGATAGCATACCATATTTCATTATTATTTAAGAGCATAAATAGACTGGTTTATAAAGATTCCTTTGGGACTTTGTGAAATTTGAAGTCTAAGAAAGAAAGACATTTTGCCCACCATCGACATCTTAAATTTAGAAATCATTATTTTAGAAAATTCATCACACATAAAAAGATTAGTAGAGGAAAATATTATATCATCAGCATAAATCTGTACCAATAAGATGTCGCGGCCTACTTTCTTAGTGAATAGTGTTGGATCGACTGCACCTTTGGAGAATTTTTATAAGAGTAGAAAACTGGACAGCATATCATACCACGCGCGTGGAGCCTACTTAAGACCATAAAGTGCCTTTTTGAGCCTGTATACGTAATTTGGCTTGTCTTGATCTATGAATCCTTTTGGTTGACTAACATATACCACTTCGTAAAGTTCGCCATTCAAGAAGTTGTTTTGACATTCATCTGGTAGAATTTTATGTTCTTGTTGGCAGCATTTGCAATGAAGATACGAATGGCCTCTATTTTAGCAACAGGTGCAAACCATTCCTCAAAATCTATCCCTTCTTCTAGACAGTATCCTTTAGTAACTAATCAAGCCTTATTTTTTAGTACGCCCCCAAGTTCATCTTTCTTGACTTTGTAGATCCACTTAAGTTTATTCAGCATAACAAAGTCTGAAAAGGGTATTATTACCAAACTTGCAGTCGCTCGAATTCATTTATTTCTTCTTGCATTGTGTCAATCCAGGATGATTTAAGCATTTCTTCTTTGAAATTCTTCGATCCAACTGAAGTGAGAAAGGCATCAAAATAACACCACATGGCATCATTCTTAAGTTGCTTTCTTATGAAGACTGCTCGAGAATGATCTGCGATCACATTTACTAGAGGATGATTCTTAGTCCATTTACCAAGAAGTTCTAATGGAGTGTGGGATGATCGCACATTTGATGACGATCCTTGAGAAGTCGAGTCTTCATGAAGAGTTTCATGAAGTGGCTCATCATGAAAGTGTGGAGTTTTGGTGATTCTTCAACACCTTGAGAGATAATTAGAGATTTATCTTTTTCTTGTGTTGATGGGTTACTTGTAGATGGTGCATCTTAGTCAATTAAAGTTGACACACGTGAACCGGTTAGATCAACAAGTCTTGGAGCAGCAGCAACAGGAACTGGAGAAACAACAATTAAAGGAGGATTGAAAAACTCAGCAAACATTGGTTGGAACAGGATAACCCAATCATTGTTTATGGGTGGTACACAAGGTGGTTGAGGAATAAAATTTGGCACGAGTCCTAAATTGAGTGTACCAGGAGTCATTAATTAAGGCGCGGGTCCTGAACTGAACTATTCAGAAGCCATTGCTGTCAGCTCATCAAATGTAACATGAATTGTTTCCATGATTTATCAGGTTCTTTTGTTGTAGATTTGGTAATCCTTCTTAGCAGGAGCATAGCCAACAAAAATACCTATATCAGCTTCCAGTTTCAATTTACCCAAATCCTCACTGTCATTAGTCGGATAACATAACGAACGAAAGACATGAAGAAATGACAAATCAGGTTTCTTCTCATCCATAAGCTCATAAGGAGTCTTGTTGTAGTAAAGATGTATTAAGACTGCTTCTGCCTACAGATACAATGAAGCTTTAGAAAATATCAACATGGTATGGCTAGCTTTCACTAAAGTACAGTTCCATCATTCAACAACACCGTTATGTGGTTGAGTGTGCGCAATAGATGTTTAATGTGAGATTTCGACATTTTCATAATAGTCTTTAAGAGTCTGATTCACAAACTCGGTTCCATTGTCAATACGAACATTTTTTACAGTAGCATTGAAACGAACTTGCATTTGCTTCAAGCATTTGATGATGACCTCAAGAGTTTCATCCTTCTATCTCAAAAACTTAACCCACATAAATCTTAAGTAGTCATCGAAGATAACCAAGATATATTTCTTCCCATTTATAATCTCCACATGCATTGGCCCGTACAGATCCATATGCAAAAGGAAGAGTTTTTCTTGATTTGTGTCATCAACTTTGGGTTTATGAGAGGACCTCTTGCTTTTCCCTAGAGAACATGCCGAACATAAATGAGCTTTCTTGAAATTCAGCTTTGGTAGACCTCGAACAATACCTTGCTTAGCCAACTGATTTAGACTACCGAAGTTTAAATGAGACAACCGTCGATGCCATAACCAGCTTTTAGTCTTCGAAGCTTTAGATAGTAAACAAATTAGAGAAGACTTCAGCATATCATCTAGAGAAATGGTGTACAAATTTGTGTCTCTTGATCCGGAAACTAAATCAGAACCGTCTAAATTCTGAACATAACACATGTGTTTCCGGAATGCAACTTCAAGATCTGAGTCACAAAATTAACCTACAGAGAACAAATTGTACCCAAGACCCTCAACGCAATACACTCGCGAGATTGTAACATTCCCAAGTTGATAGTCACCATAACTCATAATCTTTGCAATCTGATCATTTCTGAATCTGACAGTACCCGGAAATTTGTGAACAAAGTTGATGAGCTGAGAGTGGTTTCTTATCATATGCTTGGAGCATCCGGAGTTCAAATACCAGAGAACAATTTGGACAACTTGAAATCAACAAGAGAAGAAGATGGAGAATTTGAAGTAGTGGATCCCTAATTTTTTTTGGGTTTCAAGATGTTAGAATGCCTAGATCCTAAGATACTAGGTTCATTACTTAAATTTACCGATTTTGCAACTTTAGTTTTCTTACGGTATATCTTAATCTCTGGATTATGAGTAGTTACTGATTTTGAAGTGGTTTCCTTAAGAGCTCTACTTTAGTGGAGGTGATCCTAGTTAAAGGGCACGTGTTTCCATCTATAGTGAAGGTCCGTCCTGTAGGTTTCCACCTGTATCCCATATCAGTAGATACTTTTCCAGTAGGTTTCTAAGTTTTCTTATTTTTGCTCCTCTTAGCATATTTAGATTTAGAATGCACATTCACATCATTAACAAATTCAAGAAAACACACATCATGATTTACATCAAACATACATTGATTACATTTAACACAAATCAATTCAGAATTTGCATTTAACATTGTATGCTTAACATTCGCATTACAGACAGGTTCAATAACACGATTCTTATTACTCAAGCTAGACTTAGCAATCCTAGGATGATCTTCTACTTTATTTTTCTTCTTGTTACTACTAGAAGTCTACGGGATCCTATCTTTCTTTGTATTGCTCCTAGGCTTTGATCCGCTAGCTTCAGTAGAACTGCTTACTCCTGTAGAAGGTGATCAAGAATTGTTAGTGGTTTGTTTTTCTTGTGGATTGACCTATTTGTGTGTGTTATCTTTTGATGTTTCACATGGTTCTGCAAACCTAACTCTCCTAGTTCTGTTTATTGGTGTAACAACAACTAATTTCTCACTAGCTTTTGTTAAACAAGGGTATGTATCTTTAACATACATTAACACCTCCTGAATTCGTTGATCAATCTTATAGGCAAAGTCTAAATCACTATCTAAAGGTCTTAGTGCTCTAGCGTGTTTAACTATTTCCCGAAGAGTGTTGGCATTTTCCCGAGAGTGCTTAATATAGTCTATGTGAGCATCCTTATTTTTCAATAATTTAGGAGCTAGAGGTACTAAATCAAGCTTAAACACTCCTGAAGTAATAACTTTGGCATTATTCGGTGTAGCATCCTTTTGAACCACATTTTTGCCTTTGAAATTCTCAATATGTTTCTTCAGCTTAGCAATTGAGACATCTTTTGCGTCTAGCTTAGCTTGCCATTCATTTATATGAAGAAAAAAATTGAATTTCAAGAGCATGTTGATTGTTAAATGGTCTGTTATTTAGAAAACTCTCTTTTTGATGTTGTAATTTAAGTTCAAGATTAACACTACGATTTTTAAGTCGTGAACATCTGAGTACAACTTCATCAAAAACTGTCTTTTCAACCATGTGTTCCTTTTTGGAAAGCTCAGCCTTAAGCATTAGATTCTCACTATATTCATCAATATAATCTTGCTCCATTTTGGCATAATTAGTGAGGGTAGCAAGAGAATTTACACATATGTGAACTATATCTTGAGATAAGAGAAGTTCAAATAAGTGATCATTTCCCCGCTCTAATCGCTCAATTTCAAGATTATCATGCACAAGATATTTATTGTTTACAGGTAACACATTGACAGGTAGAGAATCATCATGCATCATGTTAGCCTCAAAATATTGAGTCGAACATGAAGTTCGTCCATTATGTATGTTAGTCTCGGTTAATCAATTAGTTAACGTTGTAATAGGAAAGTATCGAGAATCTGGCTCCATAATTAAACTAATATTGTATATGTTTCGGGTTTAATCCCAAGCAAGACCCGAGCCCGGATCCTAGTTAAATATCCCGCACGTCACTTTAAGTGTCGGGGTATATATATACCTTTTCCACTTTGGAAAAGGTACAGGTTGATTTTTTCATTTTATAATATTTCACTTTCTAATTTCTCTCTCAACTCTCTCTCTTCTCTTTCTCTCTCTAAAACATCACCTCTTCTTCTCTTTTCTAGTTCGATTCGTGTTTTGTTATATGTAGTGAAGTGTTTACGGGATTCTACAATTGGTATCAGAGCCTAAGTGGATTTGTGATTGATTCGTGTGGTTAAACGAGATCAAATTCGTGGCTCTTTTTGGTGATAATAAGCCTACGAGTCCAAACTTATTTTTGAGCTTATTTGTTTGGTTAATCTTGTTCTTCACTTGGTATACATGCTAAACAAGTTGTATTGTTGCCATTTCATGAGTTACACAAGCTTCTAGTTCGAAATCTAAGCTGAAAAGGTTTGATTTTTTTATGTTCTTCGTGGAGGTTTGGTTCGTTTTTGATGATCCATTAAGAAATACATGTTATTAGATGTTTAATCTTCAAATACCATCATAGTATTACATGTTTCTAGCTTATTTTTGTGGATAAAAAGCTTATTTGGCTTGATTTTGCTAATTTCGTACTAGTGTTCTTCGTGGAGGTTTGACTATTTTATCATATTATTGCCGGCGGTTTGACAAAAGAAGGGGACAAGATCCATAATTTTAGGAAATGGTCGACGGCGGTTTAATTAAAAAAAGTTTTATAATAGGCGGTGGTTTGTGTTTCTAAATGGCGAGTTGCCACATTAGACGGCGAGTTGCCACAATAGACAATGAGTTGCCACAATAGACGGCGAGTTGCCACAATAGATGGCGGTTTGCCAAAGGTTAATTTATGCAGCGGTTTGTCCATTTTAAAAGACTAATCAAAACAAGCAAACAAACCTTAACAAACAAACAATCATTCATTTACGGTTATCATGTTTTTTTGTAAAATCCTGTTAAAATCTTTATCGGTTTCAATCATTCAGAAACTTGTAAAATCACATACGATATTGTATTCTAAAACATAAACCTAAACTTCAATCACATTACATACACTAAAGATCCAACAAATCTTTCATACTTCAATTCACGATACAATGGATGTGATAGATACTTTATCTTCGTATTCGAATTCAGAAGAACAACAAATGCAACAACTACACGACAGAGCAAAAGAAAATTGCATGGTATCTTTTTGACAACTTCATTCACACCTCAAGCTTCTTTCAAACAACGACTTAAACGGAACTCGAACCGAGTATGGATTCAAACGAGCATTTGCTACACTCTTTGGTCAAGATGTTGAGATTTTCACAGGAACAATGTTTCTAAACATGGATCAACTAGATCAACAACTTGACAAAGAAGAATTTCAAGAAATTGGATCCATGGCTGCTTTTAAAGTGCTCGAGACACAGTTTTAGATGTTCATCAAGTCACGGATTTATATGGATGATGAATATGTTGTAATGACATGAAACTACTTTCTAGAATACACTCGACTCGATATTCCAGAATTCCATGATACACTAATCCAAAACATGGATTGTGTTAAAAAGTCGATTGAGAAAAGGGCGCTGCATAAAATGGAGTATGACAGCAGGGTGAATGAAAGACTGATGCAGACGACAGAGGAAAAGGTTGATTCGAGTAAAGCATTGGATGCTAGTTTAGTTGTCATTGAAAGCAATGGGACAGAATCACAAGAGCATGATACAAGCAGCAGATCAGGGAATGATGCACATGTTGATGATGCAGATACCGGACCCATATATGATGAAGAGCCAATGGCTGAGGTACAAACGACTGCTGAAATCAATATCTTTGCTACAGAACAATAACATACTGAGCAACCTGAATTCAATAACGAATGAGAGGTTGACCAGAATGCTGAACAATGTCATGACATATGTCCTTTGCCTGCTAACTTAACAGATAGCAAAATAACTAAACTCTCAAATCAATCACTCGAGTCTAAAAATGTTTGTCTCAAAAAGACTGTTGCCCAGTTTCAAAAGGATTTTGCAAAACTCGAAGCACATTGTATTAATCTTGAAATACGAATAGAAAACAATGTTTCAAAATCAGGGCAACAGAGATAATTTTTGAAAGAGACAAGTAATGAAGCCAAGGTTAAATATGACATCGATGTAATTGAAACAATAAACATTGAATTAGAACATAAAGTGACTAAATTACTTAAGGAAAATGAGACTTTGAAAAGGCATTACAAAGAACAGTTTGATTCTATCAAGATAACAATATCTAAGACAATAGAATACACAACTTCTTTGATTGCTAAAAATGATGAATTCAAAGCTCAACTTCAGGAAAAGAGGTTTGCAATTGCAGCATTAAAGAATAAGTTAAGGAAAATAACATGCCGACTCTAATCATGCGGGAGATTATGTAGACAAAAGGAGCACTAGCGGTATTTGTACGTTCGTGGGATGTTGCTTAACATTTTGGTTCTCGAAGAAACAAACCGCTCTTGCTATATCCTCTACCAAAGCTGAATACATAAGCGTCGGAAAGGCATGTCAACAAGCACTATGGATGAAACAAGCTCTTGTCGACTACGACATTCGACTCGACGAAGTACCAATCATGTGTGATAATAAAGGCACGATTGACCTTAGCAAAAACCCGGTGCAACACTCTCAAACTAAACACATCGAAATTTGTTACCACTTTCTTCGTGATAATGTCCAGAAAGAGCATATCTCTTTCGAAAAAGTGCCATCCGTCGACAATATCGCCGACATTCTCACTAAACCCCTTAAACGTGAATAGTTTAACTATCTACGTCTTGGTTTAGGAATGATGGAACACATTCCATAAATCATCCTCCTTTTGTCTCGATTCTAGTCCGTGTTCTACTATGTGTCGTGACAACTTAAATTCTTGGTCCGAAGTACTTTAAGCATTTAATTCGCGAAATGCAAATTAAAACGTCACTCCTTCAGTAAAAATTTTAGTCAAAAATTAAGTCCAAAACACCTCCACTGGAGGCGGCCCCCATATTGATATGGGACCACCACCAGTCTGGACTAAAATGTCTGTCACCCTCATTTTTGTAAAACACAAAAATAAACACTCCCTCTCTGTAGCCATTGACGAAACACGACCAAAAACTATCCAAACCTTAAAATCAACCACTAAAACACTAATTGAAGATCAAATCAACACTAATAATCATCCCTAACATCACAAAGATCATCAATTGTAAGTCATTTCGTCTATTTTCTTTCAAATTTGTGTTTAGGGTTCATGTTGAACAAAAATTCAAAATTGGGGATTTTCATTTTTCTTGTGTTTGTATGCAATTAGGACTACAACAACACAATGTATAACTAATATGCTTTCCATAGACATAGGATTTGCATAATTGAAGTGTGTTTGTCAAAAATTGTTTTTCTCACAAAACCTCAATTCTTTTTCAAAATCACTCACATTAGGAACACCATAAAAATGCTTTTATGCATTGTTAATACGTCCTAAAAACGTTTTTGCATACATGCATAATGATCTCATGAACAAAATTCAAGATACATAATTCATATGTACTTTTCAACATGTTTGGATGAGAAAAATTAAACTAGGGAGCATTTAGGTTAACTCTTAGGTTTTATTTGAAGAGTCGAGTTAACCATTACTTCACATTTTTTGCATATAGGCACACACTAGGCACGAGTTCTTGCTAACATTATAGTTTCATATTAATAAAACATGGAATTACTTGTATTTTAGGTGACAATGCCTCGCATCACCGGATTAGATCACCAAAACACTCGTAACTACATTCCAATCATATCTAATGAATTTGATCAATCCCTTCAAAACACACTTAAACTTCTTGAAAAATGATACTTTCATGAGGTTCGGGTTGTAAGTCAAAACTTTGAAAATATGAACTACATCAATGCTAAGTTTGAGTCTATCGGGTTCGAGTGTCTTTTGAAAATAAATGAGGAAATCATTCCTCGTTTTGTCCTTGAGTTCTATATTCCACTTGAATTTAACTATGACTCTGAAGGTCACTTCGTTATTCATTTCGTCATTCAAAATAAATCATTTTCATTCACTCTTGAAGAGTTCGGTCATATTTTGAGAATTCCTTTTAAAGGTCATTGCTCGTACTCTGACAAGTGGTCACTTGACTACTTGGATATTAGCACTCCCACAAAAGGTCGTTAGCAAACCACTCCTCCTTCCCCAAGTGTCATTAAAACTCTTATTCAAACCCCTCGACAAGGTCAAATAACTCGTGTTCGTAACAAGAAAACCATAACTGTTAATGAAAACAAAAATTTTAAATTGTGAAATTCTAAATCATATGAGTTCTTGAACTTGCCACTTTCTAAACTTCTTTATAACTGAAAAAGCGGCTAAACCAAAGTGAAAAGAGAAGGAAAGATGGGGGGGCATTCTTGCCTCTTCCCCAATCTTTCCTTTTAAACCCTGCAACCCACCCCGTCCTTACCCACCTTCGCGCCAAAACCATACCAGCATTTCCCACGGGTTTCATGCAAAACCACTATCCCTAGTACACACTACAACCATCCCATACCCTTTCCCACCTTACCCTGCCCCTATAACTCTCTCCCTGGCACAAACACTCAACCCCAAAAACCCCATCCATGGCTGAGAATGCTAGAAAGGAAACCAAGGGCTAGGATTGCTTGGATTGCTTCCTACTCTCACAACAAACTCATCCCAAGTCCAAGTGAAGACTCTAAGCTGCTATAAAAGAGAAGAGAGCAAGCCGAACTTAAGACACCATTTTTTTTTATGTTTTTAGCTAAATTTTAATTCTAAGCCTTTCTTTTAAGCATTTTGAGTGTATTCAGTTTATTTTGTAAGCTTATGTTGTAATACTTTCAGTTTTAAATAAAAGTTAAGAAGTGTTTGTGAAAATTACCATTGTCAAAATTTGAAGTATAATTTAAAGCTTTTAATTCTGTTTAAACCTATATAAACATGTGTTAAAGTTATTAAAACTCACTTGTAATCACTCATCTCACCCCTTTCTTCACTAAAATCAGTTAAAAAACGATTTTTATATAAATAAGGGGGTGTTTGGTTTAGACCCAAAATGGGTCATAATGAGTTGGGTATGGGTCAAGCTCACTCAGCCAACTTTGGCTGAGTGTATAGGCTTCATTTGGCCACTTAAATCACCACTGTTAGTTTGAAAATAAATTTTTAAGTGTCTTTTGGTTTCTGTCAAAATTTCAATAAGCAAATTCAAGCTAAACCACTTAAGCTGCTTATGCAGCTTAAGCACACTTTTGTTGTGCTCTTTGTGGTTGTTTCTAGCCAGTTTACTCAACCCCTTGTGCTGTCCCTTTGGTTTGACCAAGTATAAGTCAAAAGTTGGCTTTGCAATTTTTTTTAAGAACCCTCAAGTTTAAGCCCATTTATCAGCAGCTTTTTCTTAACCTTAGAAACCCAAGTTTTGAAAATAAGCTCATTTGCCTCCCCTCTTTATCTGTTTGTGCTTTGTTGTGGCTAAAAAGTTCATTTGTGCTTATTGCATAAGCCCAAATAAGCCCCTTAAGCCCCTGTTTGTACCTCCCCTGGTGCTAGACACCAAAATTCAGGCCCAAAACAGAGAAAAGTAACCAAAAAAAAGCCCCTTTTTCTTCTTAGCTTAATTCATAATTAAACCCTAGGCTTTTATGGCTTTTATTATACCCCATAGGTACCACCTTTAAGCTTCTAAAATTAGAAGCGTATCCTCTTATTTACTTAGCTTAATAATAGCTTAAAGTTGCCATTTTTCTGTCTTTTATAAACTGTTTAGCATAGCTTAATATTAGTTCAGCTTATTTTAGGACTTATTAGAATGCCATAGCTTATATTTAGGATTCCCCTTAGCTTATTATCTGTTTCCTATTAGTTATAGCTTATTTTGCAGCTTAAAACCTCAAAGAAAAAGCAAATAAGCTCATAAGCTTAATAAGTTTCTGTCAGCCCCATAAGCTCACATTTCTAGCTTATTTAGTTCAATTCAGCTTATGTGCCTTTTATGAAAAATGTTCCCCTTAAGCCCCTTAGTAAGTTTTTACTTTATCAGTCTTGGATATAATGCTGTTTGGACCCACATTGAAATCGGGTCCACATTCAGGTACCATTTGTGTAATTTGTGTCTTTTCTAGTTAACATTGTTTAGTCCTGTGTTTAGTTAGCCTGTTTACCAAGAACTGGGAGACCGTTGTCCTTGTGTCCTTTTCACTGTTAGTCCCCAAAGTTAACCACAGTTAGTTTATTTAATTTAAATAATTAAATTAGGTTTAATATTAATTAGTTTAATTACTTTTAATTAAATCAGTAAAAATTAGGGCTTTTTAGGTTTTTATCTTTTTTATAACTTTATTTATTTTATGTAATTTTTCTAGAATTTTTATAACATTAATTTTTGTCTTTTTCTAATTTCTAAGTTTTAATTAGTTATTAATCTTTAAAAATTTATAAAAAATCCAAAAATTAATAAAAAAATATTTTTCTTTTTTACAAAATTTTCTTTTGTCATTTAGTGTCTAGGAAAAATATAAAATTTAGTGTAGGCTTAATTTTTCTTAAATTTCAGTTTTAGACCCGTTTTTACCGGGTGTTGACGAAGAGTGTTTTGTAACCGTTTCTTTCGTTTAGCATTCAAACGACCTCCGTTTTAGTTCTAGTTTTCTTTATTTTTCAAGTTAAGTTAATTAGAATTTAATTTTGATTTTTAATTTAATTTAGCATTTATTTTTCTTAATTTTTAATATTTAGGTTTCCCGATACCTTATTCTGTTCCCCGTATTTAATTTAGATTTAATTTTAGGATTTCCCTATAACTAATTTTTGTTTTCCCAGTAATTAATAAAGATCCCATTTCCTTTGCTTGTTTTCCCGTAGATTAAATTAAGTTTTATTTAATTTTAGTTGTAATTATATCAGTGTTCATATCATATATTCTCCATCAGTCAATTTCTCTCAGAACCAGAGATAACTTTCAAATGCAGCCTCGTTGGGGACATACGCCCGGGAATTGACTCTGTCCTCGGAATTCTTTTTATCATTGATTCTCAATATATTTTAGCTCTTTTTGTAGATTTTGACATTTTGCCTTGGATAAGGACATTTGGTTTTAGATTTGCATTGATTGTAATATATATATATACTATCATCAGACTAATAATTTTTGGCGCCGCTGCGGGGAGGCATTTTGCTACGATTTTTATCCAATTTGATACTGAACTTGTCTTAATATTAGTATAATCGATCGTTAAAAAAACAACAAAATATTTTTCTTTTTCTTTCTTTTTATTAATACATAACAGATAAAAAAAAAAAAATCAAAAACGCCAAAAAAATCAAAAATATAAAAAATTGTCCATAAAAAAATTAAAATTCACTAATTGGTAAAATACAAAATATAATTATCTCCACTGAGGTATATCATAATAAGATTCCGATGAACAATTAGCGTTCCCAACTCGAACTAAAGATTTAAAACTTGCCTTCTATGTCACTAGACGATATACTGCTCCCTCATTCTGATTAAACAAACTATTAAAGTGGGTATAGAGGAGGGTTGTTCTAGAACTACGACCCGAAAGGAGAAAATAACTTCGCGCTCTTCCTACTCCTCCGCTCACCTGTGCGTTTTCATTCTGAGAGCTACCGAGAATAAGATCGATTATTTGGCTCAAGTTCACTATCTGATTTTGTCCAATTGTAATTAATTGTTAATTTAAATCCGAAAAACAAAAAAAATAATAATCTTCTTTTTCCTCTTAACCGTTTTAATTCTTTTCTTGTCCTCTTATTTGTTTAATTCTGATGGAGTCTTATCTCTGGTTTTTGAATGTAGGGTGTGGACAACCGACGGATAAACTCCTTATTGTTTTATTCATGCACGTGGCCTACAGTGGCAGTTGTCGTCTCATTGATGGAGTTTGTCTATGTTTGTACTTAGAGGAAAATGAAATCAAATCGATTTTTTCAACTCCCGCACTCTTTGAACAATCTCCAAGTTTCTCTCACTCACCCCACACACTCTAAAGCAAATCTTGTGTGAATTTTGCGGGAACGATGCTCAATATTGTCACTGCTGTACACCTCAAAGCCAGTTTTTCTATCCAGAGCCAGATTACAGCCTTGATTTCAATTCCCCGCAAGATTTGCATAATCTTCAACAGCAAAATCTTTGTTTTGTGAAAATTGTAGGGTCGCCTCATGCGACTATTGAATGTCAACCATGAGTCAAAACATCCTATTCTTTCGGTTTGCCAACTACAAACCCCCGCAATTTCCCGTCAATCATCAACCTCCCAACCAATGTGAGCAAGAAGCTTTGCAAGCCCAAGAGGACCTAATGGAAATCAGATTGAAAGCTTTCTCAAAAAGTTTAATCGTATCTCTTTGGGAAAACGCCTAAGGTTCAATTGCAAGCTTGGTCAACTTTTTTGAAGTTAAATGCACTGCTCAATCCGAAGGAAGTGCCAAGAAATGCTTAGCAAACTTTTCAAGATGTAACAATCATAAGTGACGAGCTATCTGAGTAACATCAATACTCCGGCTTGGAATGCCCTCATGTCGTCTACTGTGATAATGATGATGACGAGGACTATACAAATACCATTGCAATCACACCCGAATCACCACACAAAGAGCCCGGTTAACGTCTCTAAGTTTTGGGGGAGGCATCTTACACTATTCCGCAACGGAAGTCGGACCGAATTCATAAAGTCAGTGTCGAGAACCTTGTCCCAACCCCAATGAGTTCGAGGATTTTCCGACGATGATGTGATTAGCCTCCATAATGAGAATTCTTCAAAGAATCATGATTTTTTACTTTCTCCAACCCTCTCTTCGATATCGATGAAGATTTGTAACCTTAAGTGACGAGTCATTTTTCCGAGGAAGGACCAATTCCAAAAAGAGATTTTTATCAATTTTCTCTAATCCTCTCTTGATCTTGATGAAAGAATCTGCTTCGATCTAAGGTAGATCGAATAATGATGAAGGTGTCTGGAAAGCATCCATTTCAATTCCACCGGGAATTGAACTTTTGATGCTGAATCTGATCTGTAAAACCAGTGCTAATCGAGACATTTGATTGATTCTTCTCCTAAGATCGATTCTCTTTCCAATGAATACGCGTGGTGAATTCATACCTTCCTAAAATCAATTTCCACCAAAGAATTTATATTTAGGAAGTTGAATTTGACACGATGATTCTGTTTGTTTGCGAAAGTTTGCTCTAACGATAACTCTTCTCCTCGACCACCGGAAGCTTTTCAAGCAATTCCAACCTAAATGCTATCAGAATCTCTCCCCCATCTCATATCCCCGGTACCGGATAATGATTCTCTTATGGAGGATATTGACTTGTTTCATGCTGATGACAGGATCAAAATACCACAGGTATTGAGATTGATGATGACAACTCCGTAGATGACGGATACTTCTATTTTCCTTCCCGAGTTCGAATACATTTTAGTTGATTATCCAATTTCGGGAATTCTACCCATTGATGTGTTGGGAGAGACCATCCCCGTAGATGGTGCCGAATGTTTTACCCACCCATCCCATCCTGGAGCAGATTTCATACCCACTAGTGAATTTTTTCGCTTATGTTGTATGGATCTTTCTCCATTTCTTGCTTATCCGGTTATTCCGACCTTCTCATTCTCTCCTGGAGGATAAGACAAACCATAGTTTGATTCCCGGCATTTTCAAAAGGTATCATTCTTCTAAGCCGATGTACTCAAAAAGAGTGGACTTTCATGTAAAATCAATACTATATCGTAGTCACTTGAATGAAAGTCCGATAATGATTTTAATTTCCACTTGTTTCCTCAAGGATCCATAAATCCTTGTGATGGGTCAAGCATCGCGACCCTAAACAAGCGCTTCGTGGGAGGCACCCCATGCTTATCCGTAGTTGTAATAAGTGTTGTTGTTGTGTAAGATAGCTTGTCTGTTCCATTACCCGTGTTTCCATGTTGTTGTTGTCACAGGATTGCCCGGATTGTGAAGACTCTCAGTTTGTCATTCATCAAGATGATTTGTCACCATCCTCACTTCATTTGGGAATCCGATATCCTAATATATCGACTAACGCATTTATCTTTTGGCATACCTTATAAACGGCATTTAGGACTAATGATAACCCTTCAAAAAACATCGAGAACGATGTTCATTTAGTTGTGGGGGGTATCTTCGATTTGATATAGTTGCCAATGCAGCATTTTAACCACGTAAAACATCGTTTTTACACACCAAAATACCAAAAAAATGAAAAAATTAAAATTTTCAAATATAATAAGTGTTTTGTCACAGTTTTGCTTTTTTCTTTTGGGTAGAATAAGAATAATTTTTGACTTGATCGGGCGTGTTGAGCCCTAGCTAGTTCCTTTAGGCCAAGCTTTCACGAATTCTATAGCTTTGAATTTTAAAAATGTGAAGACAGAAAAGATAGAGTAAATACAAGTTTAATGTGACTATAGCAAGATTCTTCTAAAAACTTATACGAATAACTTGTGGTTTTCTCTCCCGTGAATTTCTAATCCACCTAATCATACGTACTCAATTTAATTCAACTAAGTCAATCGATGTTTCAGAAAAACTCAAATCTTGTAATCTTAGTATCAAAGCGAGATTTTATAGTGATTTAAAAGATAAATGCCAAAGAAGCATGAATGAAATGTGAATGCAAAAATGCATGAATATTGAAATTTTGCCAATGAAGCATGCAGTTGATATTATGGAGCAAGTAAAAGATGTGTCGTGATATCCCACTCCGCTAGCACGAGGTGGGGGTTCAAACTAAGACGTCTTTGCTTCTAGGGATTTGGTGTGTCGTGATATCTCACTTGGAAGAAAGGTCTAGGTGAGGGTTCAAACTAAGACCACCATCTCTTAGCCATATTAGGAATAAGGTGTGTCAGTGATTTCCCACTAGCGCGAGCAACGGGTGGGTTTTCAAACTAAAAACATCGTCCTTGGTTGTGATATCCTGCTCGTTAAACCACAGGCAGGGTTCAAACTAAGCAACGCCTTTTCCTAGCTTTAAAGAACTTATGATTATGATGTTGAAAATGTTGCAAAAAGTTCTAAAAGTTTAAATCTCGAAATCAAGTTACGAAGTCTTAATAAGTTGTTGCTTTGAGTCATGATTCATTTTGAATTATGACTATGAAAATAAGTTGGTCTATGGTTAAATTAAAATGAGTACACACATTCAATCGTATATCCATGTTGGGAGTTGAAAATTCACAAGTCATAAGTATGAGGGCTTAACATATAAACTTATATCGACAATGATCTTGTTTAATTGCTTAGCTTGGAATAGTTGAAAAATCGAGGAACATGAAATTAACCTGGTTTGTCAGAAGAAACATCCGTAATCACTCTACGGACGCTTCTCATTCTATGATCCCAGTATTAATAAATAAAGAAAGTCAAACTTGTTAAAAAATGAGAAAATCCAAAAATATTAGTTGTAGTTAGTGTAAATTCAGAAAATGGTGAAAACGGGGCTTACATGTTTACTTCATAACATTGCGTGAGGACACGCAATACCTTAGTTTGGGGGATTTGATAAGTGCTTAATTACACATATCTTTTACCTCTAAAAACGAGCTTAAATGACCAAAAACAGACAAAAACTGCCAAATATATGTTTGTTTTGCATTTGTATTGTGCAGGAAGTGGATATCATCAAAAAGACAGAAAACCAAGCCAAAATGACAAAACTGAGCATGGAATGGAAAAGACTGTGCAAAATCAAGGCCAAAGTCCAAAAATGCCAAAGTCATAGTCAATACTGAAGAATCAGCAGTCAAACCGGAGCCGGAACTGAAGAATACTATTGGATGCAATCTTAACCCATCTGATGGGCCGGGAAAGCCCAATAGTATAACTATGAAGACTGTGAAGACCAAATGGGCCCTCAATCAATTACAACAGCCCAAATTGTGTGCATTTGACAAGACTGTGAAGAGGACTTTGAAGCCCAATCCCAGCCCAGTACATGCCAATCTCATCATTGTACACACAAAACGACCACTCCAAAACCTATTGGGCTATGAAAAAGCCAATTCCAAACCTGTCCTTTATTGGGCCCAGACACACTCAATTGGGCCCAATACAAGCCCACCACACCTTTATTGAGGCCCAAAACCAAACCAGTGTGCCCAATTACAAAAAGCCCAAAGCCCAACAAGCCCAATACACATTTTTTTCTAAAACACAAGGACCCAAAATGTAAATTTAAACCGTTGTTTTTATAATTGAAAATGAAAAAAAAACTTAAGGGCCAAAAGTGCCATGTTCGAAAGATGTTTTTTTCGTCACACACACACACCACCACATAAAACACAAGGGTTGAAATTGCAATTAACCAAAACCCTCTTTTATTCTTTTGTTAATAAACTAGAGGGACCATTTATGTAAATTGCCAAAACCCTTTTTACTCTTTTTGTTATAAAACCAGAGGGGCCTAAACTGCCACTTTCCAAACCTTTTTATAACTAAAAAACGGGCCAAATAGAAATAGAAAGAGAGAAAGAGATGGAGGACTAGTGTTGCACCTTCCCCAAAGTTACCATTTAAACCTGCAACCACACACAGTACCCTCCCCGTACCCGCCAAAACTCAAACCAGCCATTTCCCATGGTTTTTCTTGCAATACCACCTCCCAAGTACCCTTACAGCTCACCCCTCTCCTCTTCCCACCTTACCCTGCCCCTATAACCCTCTCCCTGGCACAAACACTCAACCCCGTACCCCCCATCCATGGCTGAGAGTGACAAAAGCCAATCCAATGGCTAGGATTGCTTGGATTACTTGCACACTCTCACAAGTAGCTCAGCCCAAGTCATTTGGACCTCTATAAAAGAACAAAGAACAAGCCGAAGCAAAGTGCACCATGTTAACTTGTTTTTTTTACTTTCTTAGTTTAAAATTTAATTAAGTTTACTTTAGAATGTTTGTAACTAACAGTTCATTTAGTCTATGTTTGTAATATTTTCACTTATTTACGAAGTTAAGAGTTCTTTTGTGTTATTCAATTCTCAAAATTAAAGTGTAAGATAAGCTTTCAAATCAGTTTAAAACTTGCATAAATATGAGTAAAAGTTGTTAGAACTCAACTTGTAATCACCTTACTCACTTCTTACCCTTATTACAAAAAAAATCAGTTAAAAAGTTTTTTTTTTATAAATAAGGGGGTGTTTGGTTTAGACCCAAAATGGGTCATAATGAGTTGGGTATGGGTCAAGCTCACTCAGCCAACTTTGGCTGAGTATATAGGCTTCATTTGGCCACTTAAATCACCACTGTTAGTTTGAAAATAAATTTTTAAGAGTCTTTTGGTTTCTGTCAAAATTTCAATAAGCAAATTCAAGCTAAACCACTTAAGCTGCTTATGCAGCTTAAGCACACTTTTGTTGTGCTCTTTGTGGTTGTTTCTAGCCAGTTTACTCAACACCATTGTTCTGTCCCTTAACTTGACCAAGTATAAGTCAAAGTTGGCTTTGCAATCTTTTTAAGAACCCTCAAGTTTAAGCCCATTTATCAGCAGCTTTTTCTTAACCTTAGAAACCCAAGTTTTGAAAATAAGCTCATTTGCCTCCCCTCTTTATCTGTTTGTGCTTTGTTGTGGCTAAAAAGTTCATTTGTGCTTATTGCATAAGCCCAAATAAGCCCCTTGGCCACTGTTTGCTTCCCCTGGTGCTAGACACCAAAATTCAGGCCCCTTTTCTAGCTTATTTCATAATTAAGCCCTAGGCTTTTATGGCTTTTTATTATAGCCCATAGGTACCCCTTTAAGTTTCCAAAATTTAGAAGCTTAATTCTCTTATTTACTTAGCTTAATAATAGCTTAAAGTTGCCATTTTTCTGTCTTTTATAAACTGTTTAGCATAGCTTAATATTAGTTCAGCTTATTTTAGGACTTATTAGAATGCCATAGCTTATATTTAGGATTCCCCTTAGCTTATTATCTGTTTCCTATTAGTTATAGCTTATTGTGCAGCTTAACCCCAAAAAGCAAGAAAAATAAGCTAATAAGCTTATTAAGTTCTGCAGCCCCATTAAGCTTACATTTCTGGCTTATTAAGTTCACTTGAGCTTATGCACCTTTTATGAAAATTGTTCCCCTTAAGCCCCTCATCAACTTTGCTTCTTTGGCTTTTTGATAATAAGCTAGTTGGACTATCTTTGTAATCGGGGTAGTGCTTCAGGGACCAATTGTGTAATTTCCTCTTTTATAGTTCCCTTTGTTAGTCCCTATAGTTAGATAGCCTGTTACTCTGTTAGTCCTTGTGTCCTTTTCACTGTTAGTCCCTTAGGTTAACCACAGTTAGTTTATTTAATTTAAATAATTAAATTAGGTTAAAATTTAATTAGTTTAATTACTTTTAATTTAATCAGTAACTTTTGGGCATTTTTATATTTTTAGAATTGTTAATTTTTTCTTTATTTAATTTCATTTTTTCAGAATTTTTATAACTTTTATTTTTTGTCTTTTTCTATTTACTTAGTTTTAATTAGTTTTTAATCTTTAAAAATTCATAAAAAATCCAAAAATTAATAAAAAAATATTTTTCTTTTTTATAAAATTTTCTTTTGTCATTTAGTGTCTAGGAAAAATATAAAATTTAGTGTAGGCTTAATTTTTCTTAAATTTCAGTTTTAGACCCGTTTTATCCGGTGCGTTTTACCGTTTCTTTTCGTTTAGCATTCAAACGACCTCCGTTTTAGTTCTAGTTTTCTTTATTTTTCAAGTTAAGTTAATTAGAATTTAATTTTGATTTTTAATTTAATTTAGCATTTATTTTTCTTAATTTTTAATATTTAGGTTTCCCGATACCTTATTCTGTTCCCCGTATTTAATTTAGATTTAATTTTAGGATTTCCTTATAACTAATTTTGTTTCCCGTAGTTTTTAAGATCCCTATTTCCTATATTTGTTTCCCGTAGATTAAATTAGATTTTATTTAATTAATTTTAGTTGTAATTATATCAGTGTTCATATCATATATTCTCCATCAGTCAATTTCTCTTCAAACCAGGATAATTTTCAATTGCAGCCTCGTTGGGACATACGACCCGGGAATATCTCTTCCGGAATCTTTTTATCATTGATTTGATTATATTTTATCCTTTTGTAGATTTTGACCCTTTTTGCCTTGGTTAAGGGCATTTGGTTGAGATCTGCATTTGTGTTAATATATACGTATACTATTTTGCGAATCAATTTTTGGCGCCGCTGCCGGGGAGGCATTTGCTACGATTTCTATCCGACTTTGATCTGAACTTGTCTTATTATTAATATATCATATAAAGTTAAAAAGCCAAAATCCATAAAAGGCCAATAACCCCTTTAAATTAAATCTTGGCCCATAACAACTTAACTGGCCCAATCCCTTTTAACAATATTTAGCCCAACACCCTAAACCGTTTACATCGTTAGCCCTTAAGGACTAACATTGCTAGTCCTTAAGGACTAACAAAACTAGCCCTTATAACTTTTTAACCTTTGCACCCTACATCCTTTTTCCCTAACCTCGTCACAAAATTAAACCACACAGTACCAAAACCCATTTTCCCGCCCAAATTACTCACGCTCTCCTCACCTCTGTCTACCTTGCAACTACCCAACAAACCTCTCTTAACTTATTCTCCACAACCCAACAAACCTAGTTTAACCTTTTCTTCAAGGTTAAGGACAAGCCCACGTTGGCAATCCTAAAGAGTTTGATTGGACAGGATAATTTCAAAGGCCAAGATTGAATTAAAAAAGCACAAGATGGAATTGAGGGCTATGATTGAAGCTTGGAATGCTCTCACACAAGAAACACACCTCAAAGGGCCAAGAACTATATAACGACTATATATGTGTGTGCTTTTCACACAGTGAAAAGGGAGTAGTTTAGATTTTATTTAGGAGTAGTATAATTTTACTTTTAATGTTTTTATTTATGTTTTATGTCATTTAAATTCTGTCATTTTACTTTTAAAAGTCTTGTAATCCTCTTTACGTAAAGGGGGGGGGGGGGGGGGGGGGGGGGGGGGGGGATAAATCTCAGTTTTAAAGTGTTTTAAAGCATTCTGTATGTTTTTATCTTTAAGCATTCAAGCCATTCTATTCCACATATCATTCTAATAAGCTCTTTTAAGCTTATTAATCTGTTTTAACTCATTCAAGGTTTTTCAAAAAGTTTTTGCAAGGGTACTGTTTCATTAAGAAAGAATTTGGATTTTTAGCTTTTTGGAGCATAGTAAGTAATGGATGGCCATGGATTAGAGCTTATTGGATAAGCATTATGATTGATTAGAAGTAATTTGGGTGTTTAAGTTCTTAACCAAGAGAAAAGGGTTTTGTAAGTTCACTCTTTAAAATTTTATAGCTTATTCACTGTTTCTTTGCTTATTACTGCTTGTTTTATGCTTTTTACTGCTTATTGTTGCTTATTGGTTCTCATTTATGCTTTCTAGATGTAGTTTTTAGCTTACAAGTCATTTGAATGTGTTTTCATAAAAAAACTGTCTTATTTTTTCTTTAAACTTCTTAATATGTTACTGCTTATTCTACTGCTTATTATTGTTTGGAAATTACTTATTTAGTCTTGTTTTTACTTATTCGATTTAATTCTAAGCTTGAAAATTCATTTACACTCTACTTTTGGTTATTGAACTAAAAGACAAAGGGCTAATTTAAAAGCTAAAAACAGATAAGCACATAAGCTAATTACTCTAAAATAAGCTCAAACAGATGAAGATTATCCTAAAATCTACTAGAACACAAAAATTCAAGACCTAACAATTACTTTTTCTTGCTGAAAATTGAACTTGAAAATGGCTTTAAAAACTGTTTACTATCTGATGTAATTGACATCCAAATCTCACATTCACAAATGCAGGCCTAGGAGCTTGCTTCTAACCCTTTAAAAACAACTATGCAATACCTATTAAAGCAACTAAAATAGCTAAAGCTAATTTGATCTCAAAATTGATAAAAGCTTGATCTATTGATCATAGATTCAAACCATAGACACCTAAGATATTAAATTTGAAATCTACTCATTTAAAACTTGAAAAATCTAACTAATAGACTTAGATTAAACTTGTTAAAGCTGACTTAGAAACCAAAACAAACTTTAAGCCTAATTTGATTCATTTTTAACCCTTATGCCAAACACCCCTTAATTTTACTCAAATCCATATTTGGCTTATGAAACTTAGAAATTAAGCTCAAACTAGAAATACCAGATGGTAATCAGCTTATAATGAGCCTAATGAACATGTTTAAACAACTGATTAAGCAAAATTAATAAGCTACAAGTTATGCTAATATTTTTGTTTTGTTTTTATGAGTTTTAAAGGCAGAATTAATGAAATCTAAGATTTAAGTGATATAAACTAAAAACAGATGAACATGATTAACTAATAAGCTATATTAGAACAATTAAGCTATAATTAAGCTAAAAATAAGCACTAGAATAAGCTGAATGAAAATAAGCTAAAAATTGAATGAAAGAGAAACTTACAATTGCCTTAGCACAACAAAGGCTTAATATGCTCAAGTGAGCTATCAACAAGCTCTAGCTTATCACAAGGATAAGCTAGTTAAGTCCTATGAACTTATCCATTGCTAGCTCATCATCCAAATAGCTTAATCCCATTTAGCAAAGGTATTACTCTGATTTTAAAAGTTTTAGTTTATTAAATGACTACTTTGAGCTCAATCTGAGCTTATAGACTCGGAGAGCTTATGATGAGCTTATGTAACAGTAACTAAAAGCATTTGAGTTATATAAAAGCTTTAAAGTAAAAAACAGATTGTGAAAACTGAAATTTTAATTTTATTAATACTCAAAACAGATTACAAGACTTGAAAATTGAAATTACAAGAGCTTAAAAAGGAAATTATATTTTAAACGAAAAATTACATAAGCTACTTAACTAAAAAATACAGGGAAAAAAAAGATGATGTGTGTGAGGCGTGAGCTTGTATTTATAGCCTTCAACGGATGCTTCTAAGTCCTCAAGTTTGTTAGACGTTCCCTTGATCTCGTCCCTTCATTCAAGCCAATCATTGGATTTTAACTCTTGTCCGTTGGATTAATTGAGTGAGCACACGGATTGCCAATGTGGAATTCCGTGTGTCAGACCTCTGTGCTTCTTTTGCACTTGTTTTAGTGCAAAATAATAGTCCTTGGTGTGTTTCTTGTCAGACCCGCGTGTCCTTTCTTGTGGGATTCAACCAATCAAAAGCTCTTGTGATGTATAGCTCTGCCACATCATTCCTTGGCACTTGAATTACTAAGCCACATCATCAATTTCTATTTTCCCTTTGTTTTTAACGTAAGGTAATCTTTGGGACGATGGGTGAATAGTAAAAGCTTCTTGGCACCTTTTTAACCGTTTGGGAGGGGGTTTGACTCGGGGAAACGGGCTTTGACTTTGGGTTTATAAATAAAAGATTGGGCCAAGGACATGGAATTTAGGCTCATTGGTTTAAAAGGATAACAGGAATTGGTTTTGGGTAAACGGATTTGTTATAAAGAAACTTAACGACCGTTAGTTTTCATATAATAAGAGGACTAACGGTGTTAGGGTTTTTAGGGACTTTTGTGATTTAGGTTTAACAATGAGGGGCTATTTTGGGAATTTTTAGGTTTTTTCATTTAGTGAGTTGACTTTGGTTGACCTTGGATGACCTTGAAAACATTCTCTCGGCTCTTGTACACTCTATCCGTTCCCGTGTCCATGTTTGTCCGGTTTTGACCATTTTCTTGTGATATTTGCATTATCCATACCTACACAATCACAAAGACAAAACAAGCAATATAAAAGCATTTTAAGCACAATTTTGTCTTTTATGGGTCATTTTTGATATAAAACGGATATGTGTTTTCACACATATCAATGCTGTTTGTGAACATCATGAAGAACACGAGATGCATGACGATGTACAACCTAACTACGTTGTTTACTCGCATGCCTATTATACAAGTGATAGTAATATGATTCCGTATGATCAGTATGTAAAAGACAACGCAGTGCCAGTTGTACAAAGCAATGTATCTTCTGTTCCAAATGATGCATACGTGATGATATATGTTAGGAACCTCATGCCCAATCTGTCTCTAAAACAACACGGAATACAGTAGTTGATAATTCACTAACTGCTAAACTTGCAACATATAAGGAACAAGTTGAACTGTATGAAAGATGGGCCAGGTTTGAATTAACAGAAAGAGAACAAAAGATTGATGAACAATTAAGAATAGTTATCACTGACCGCAATATTAAGGAAGAAATTTTGAAAAAGGAACTTCATTCTGTAAAATCGCAACTTGCTTCTACCATCAACCATAACAAGTCAATGGTAGAAGAAGTTACGTCTTTGAAAAAGGATTTTAAACAGAAAGAAAACAAATACCTTGAAGAATTTTTGGACATGAAAGCTTTAAAAGAAAAGGTCAAGGATAAATTATACAAACAAGACCAGTCTCTTCAAACAGTTCACATGTTGTGTAAACCAAAGCCCTATTATAATGAACAAAATAAGGCAGGTATGGCTACAAGAACCACTTTATGCCTCACCAAGGAAGCAAGTCATCTGCCTCTATATAATTTGTTATGAAATTATCATAAACACTATCATGTCCCGACTTTAGGTGCCCAACACAAAAGGGATACCCTAGAGATAGAAAACAACCCCCACACACTAACCAACTAAAATCACTAGGAGGAAAATGAATGAAAAAATGAAAGACCCTGAGTGTGTGACTCATAAGGTTAAGATTGCACCACCTGATTACTCAAAAGAGAATTATTTAGCGACCTTCACACCATAGAAGCAATTGACCCCTGAGCAAATATTTTGGTCTTAAGATATCATAAAGATGAAAGAAGAAGCACTCAAAAAGCAGACCACCGCCTCAAGACCAATCAAAGCATTGACTGTGTATCCACCAAATACACTTGCAACATTTGTCCCCAGGGTGCTTCCAACAAAAAGTCAAGTGAAAATTAATATTTTTGCACTTATACAACTTTTTTCGGAATTTGAGAAAACCTGTAAAAAGAGAATATACACCAACATACCGGCTCAGAAGGGAACAGGGTTTTGAACAAACCAAGGAATGTTATCTCACCGAGGTCATTCCATTTTTCAAAACACTTAAAGAACATTTTGAGGGAATCCAAAAGGCTTTAACTAAAGAAATTAAAGAAATGAAAGATATTTTTGAGGAGTTGGAAGCTGAAGTTGACCAAAATGTTGTAAATAGGAAGCATGATGAGATTGAGCAGAAAAATCTCCTTATTGCAAATGATAATTTAATTGTTGATTGCTTGTCCAAAGAAGTGTTCTATATTGCAACGAATTCTGAGCTTACTGTATCTAGAGTTACTGAAATGCATGAAGCCCACACCATTGTTCAAACACGTTGTCTGGAACTTGAAGCAGAGCTTTCTAAATTACGGGATAAGGTTCAAAAAGATGATCATACTGAATTAGTAAAACGTTTTTCCAATCTTGAGGTTAATCACTTAAATTTACAGTTAAAGTATCAAAACCTTAAAGAAAGCTTTGGAAACGACCCATCTCCACCCACTCGAGATACTCCTGATTTTGACTCAGTCTTTGTAATCGAAAAAATGAAAGCTTCCATTCAAGGAAAGGACAACGCCATCAAAAAATTAAGAACACAAATCTCTCAATTGAAAGAGACCCGTAGTGAAGCAGACCGTACTCTTGATTTCAGGACCTTAGATTTTCAGATCACTCAATTAACTGAAAAAGTCTCCGTTCTTCAAGAACAAAATGAGCTTTTTAGGGCAGAGAATGAAAAAGTTAAACAACATTACAAGGAATTGTATGATTCTATTAAGATCACGCGTGCTAAGCATATAGAACAGACAACGGCCTTGCTAACTGAAAATGAGAATCTGAAAGCTCAAATACATGAAAATCTGAAATGCAACACTATGGAGTCTGTAAAACCAAGAGTTCTTGCACCCGGTAGGTATGCTATAGATGTTGAACCAATTCCCCCTCACAATAGGAACAACAGGGAAGTTCATCTATATTATCTTAAACATCTTAAGGAAAGTGTAGAAACCCTTCGCGAAATAGTAGAGGAAGCTAAGGTTGAAAGACCCTTAGATAGATCAATTGTCTCTGCTTGCCGTTACACTAAACACTCTCAGGAACTCTTAGAATATGCGATTGGCACTTGTCCGAAAGCCTTTAACCAACGAGATAAAAAGCATGCTCCTACCCCTTTAATTAGGAAAAAGCAAGTTACTTTTGATGAACAATGTGACACGTCAAATAGTAACACACACAAACATGTAGAGGAACTGAACACTCAGAAGACTAATGTCCCTGTGCCCCCTTCTACAGGAGTAAACTGTTGCACCAATGCTAGCGGATCACAGCCTAGGAGCAATACCAAGAAAAATAGGATCTCGCCAGCTAAAGGTGTCAACAAGAAGAAAGTAGAAGAACACCATAGGATAATAAGTCTAACTAAGAACACGGATCGTGTTTGATTCTAGTAGTAGCTCTAGGTACTGTGGGCTCCAATTAATTCGAATTCTGTTTCTGTTTGCCAAAACGTAAACAAATGTTTAATTTCTGCAAATCATGATGTGTGTGTGGTTGATTATTTGCAATCTGTTAAGGCATCCCCCTCTATTCATAATATTCATGATGTTGTGCGCAAAGCTAAGCAAGTTTAGAAACCTAAGCAAGTTAGGCAAGTATGGAAACCCACAGGCAAGGCTTACAGTGTTGGTTCATCAATTGGAGAACTACCGAGACAGAATATTCACTTTAGGAGACACGTGCCCTTTAACTAGGCGCCCTCACTAAAACTCAAAGTAGTACCGCTAAGCATCGAGATCCAGGCCATTACTTGTGCTAACCGATAGGAACCCAACCAAAATTGGGGATCCAACTTTCCAAACTCTCCATCTTCGTCTGTTTTCAAATGCAGGCCGTATAGATCGTCCTTTGGTATTTGGATTCAGGCTGCTCAAAACATATGACGGGGGATCGCTCGTGGCTCAGGAATTTTGTAAAAAAGTTCATCGGGACAGTTAGATTCGGGAATGACCACTTTGGTGCTATTATGGGTTATGGAGATTATGTGATTGGTGACAGTGTAATCTCCAAGGTATACTATGTGGAAGGACTGGGACACAATATGTTCTCTGTCGGACAATTTTACGACTCTGATCTGGAAGTTGCATTCAGGAAACATTCATGTTATGTTCGAGATACGGATGGTGTTGAATTAATTAAAGGTTCTCGCGGTTCTAATTTGTACACTATCTCGGTTGAAGACATGATGAAGTCCTCTCCCATTTGCCTGTTGTCTAAGGCCTCCAAGAACAAATCATGGTTATGGCATCGTCGTTTAAACCACTTGAACTTCGGTACCATTAATGACCTTGCGAGAAAGGACTTAGTCAGAGGTCTACCTAGATTGAAGTTTGAGAAAGATCATCTTTGCTCTGCATGTCAACTAGGAAAGAGCAAAAAGCATACCCACAAACCCAAAACCGAAAACACCAACTTGGAAGTTCTTAATACCCTTCATATGGATTTATGTGGACCGATGCGAGTGCAAATAATTAATGGGAAGAAATACATCTTATTATTTTTCTTAGTCATCGTTGATGATTATTCTCGGTTTACTTGGGTTAAGTTTTTGAGATCAAAAGATGAAACCCCAGAGGTCGTCATCAAATTTCTGAAGCAAATACAAGTCGGTCTCAACAAAACTATTAGATACATCCGTACCGATAATGGCACAGAATTTGTCAATAAAGATTTGACTGCATATTATGAACGTGTCGGCATTTTTCACCAAAAGACAGTTCCAAGGACTCCACAGCAGAACGGCGTTGTCGAAAGACAGAACCGCACTCTTGTAGAGGCCGCTAGGACAATGCTGATATTTTCCAAGGCTCCGATGTTTCTATGGGCAGAAGCTGTGGCTACTGCTTGTTACACCCAAAACCGATCCCTCATTCACACTCTCCATAACAAAACCCCATATGAGCTGGTGCATGATAAGAAGCCTGATCTTACCTTTTTCTGTGTCTTTGGTGCTCTTTGTTACCCTACAAATGACAGCGAAGATCTTGGAAAATTACAACCAACAGCTGATATTGGAATATTCGTTGGTTATGCACCTAGCAGGAAAGGGTATAGAATCTACAACAAAAGAACCCGACGAATTATGGAAACTATTCACGTTCAATTCGATGAGCTGACTAAGCAAATGGCTCCTGTGCAACTCAGTACAGGACCCGCTCCTACTTTTCTGACGCCTGGACAGATAAGTTCAGGGCTCGTACCAAATCCGGTTCCTACAACACCTTATGTACCCCCCACAAATAAAGAACTGGAGATTTTATTCCAACCAATGTTCGATGAATACATGGAACCTCCGCGTGTTGAAAGACCAGTTTCTCCTGCTCCAGCAGTTCAAGTTCCAGTCAATTCAGCTGGTGCACCTTCATCTACAACCATTGATCAAGATGCACCTTCTTTAAGTCATTCATCATCATCTTCGGCATTACAATCTCCAAGTTTACATCAAGGAATTGTAGCTGAATCCACTCTCATAGAAGATAATCCTTTTGCTCTTGTTGACAATAACCCTTTCATAAATGTCTTTGCTCCGGAACCTAGCTCTGAAGCATCATCATCCGGGGATCTTTGTTCAGTAGAATCTCCGTATGTCTCTCAAACACTTCATCATCTAAGGAAATGGAGCAAAGATTACCCGCTGGATAATATTATTGGCAATCCTTGTATTGTGTTGCTTGTATAACTCTGTACTGTCAAAAGTCAAACCAAAGAACTTCAAATCTGTAATTACTAAAGATTGCTGGTTTCAAGCTATACAAGATGAGATTTACGAATTTGATCGACTTCAAGTATGGGAATTGTAACCTCAACCAGACTGTGTCATGATTATAGCTCTCAAGTAGATTTACAAAGTTAAACTTGATGAGTACGGTGATGTTCTGAAAAACAAGGCACGGTTAGTGGCCAAGGGATATCGACAAGAGGAGGGAATTGATTTCAAGGAATCATTTTAACCGGTTGCACGTATCGAGGCTATTCGAACTTCATCCGCCAATCGCTTGCCATAAAAACATGAACCATCTTCAATGGATGTCAAGATATCATTCCTTAATGGCGAGTTGAAAGAAGAAGTCTATGTTAGTCAACCAGAGGGTTTTGTTGATCCATACAATTCGACACATGTTTATCGTTTGTAGAAGGCTTTGTACGGTTTAAAGCAAGCTCCTCGGGCATGGTATGACACTTTGTCATGATTTATTCTGGACAACAAATTTTCCAAGGGTGCAGTTGATCCGACATTATTTACTCGGAAAACAGGCAAACATATTCTTCTTGTTCAAATATATGTAGATGATATCATTTTTGCCTCGACTGACCCTAAAGCGTGTGACATATTTTCCAATGAGATGAGTTCTAAATTTCAAATGTCAATGATGGGACAAATGTCTTTTTTCTTAGGTTTACAAGTTTCTCAAAATCTCGAAGGCATTTTTATTAATCAATCAAAATTCACTCTTGAGATATTAAAGAAATTTGGGATGGATTCGTGTGACCCTATTGATACACCCATGGTGGAATGACTTAAACTGGATGAGGACCCCTTAGGGATTCCAGTTGACCAGACTCGATTTCATAGTATGGTCGGCTCCCTAATGTATCTCACTGCCAGCAGACCTGACCTTGTATTCTCTGTATGCATGTGTGCTAGGTATCAGGCTTCGCCTACCAAAAAGCACCTTGAAGCACTTAAACGGGTCTTTCGGTATCTCAGAGGAACCATTAATTGGGGTCTTTGGTATCCGAAAGACACCGCTATGGCACTAACGGCCTATGCAGATGCAGACCATGCAGGTTGTCAAGACACACGAAGAAGTACGTCAGGAAGTGCTCAGTTCCTTGGAGATAAATTAGTCAGCTGGTCATCAAAGAAACAGAAGAGCACTGCAATCTCAACAACAGAGGCTGAATACATTGCCATGTCTGGATGTTGTGCTCAGATACTTTGGATGAGATCACAGCTTACAGACTACGGCTTTGTCTTCAATAAGATTCCTTTGTATTGTGACAATCGCAGTGCCATTGCTCTCTGCTGCAATAATGTCCAGCACTCCCGGTCCAAGCACATTGACATACGACACCATTTTATAAGAGAGCAAGTTGAGAAAGGCGTGGTTGAATTGTACTTCGTGACGACGGATTATCAGCTCGCGGATATATTCACCAAAGCATTACCAAGAGAGCGGTTCAAATTTCTACTCCCGCGTCTTGGTATGAAGAGTATGTCTCTAGAAACCCTTAAACGTCTTCAGGAAGGAGAAGAGGAGTAAAGGATGGTCCTTCTATATCCATTGTATATATGTATATAGCTTAAATCTAAAAAGAAAATACAAAAATATAAAAACTACAAAAACCATAAAAATCAAAAAATCAAAAATACCAAAAATAATGTTTCAAGACATGTCTTCTGTTTATCGATAACATTTACGAACCTAGAAATGTCATTCAATAATGACACGGGCCTTTAAATGAAGCTCGAACGGAAGTTTAAATTTTTCAAAACATGTCTTTGTGGCTTGAAGTTATTTCAAACTGCAACCCACTTTTCAAAATGAGGAAAGCATGTCTACAAAAAGACGGCTATTCCTGTCAACGGGTGATTCAATTCTCCCGGGCATGGATTACCTCATATCCGTGCACTCTTGATCTAATGTACGTTTCAGTGCATTATTTCTTGATTAAGAAGAGAAGTCTTCTTTTTAACCAAATAATTTCTCTTCTATGATTCTTCACAAATTATTTGGATTTCACATGTTGGATTAATGTCGTTGGAAAATGAATCGGACTTGTATTTTCATAAATTTGATACTCAATCAACGACTACAGCTCTTTCAATAGAAAACGGGTCATTGATTAAGGGGGATAGTACTTTTCAAAATTTATGACATCTAATGGGCATTTTTATACATCGTATAAATAATTGAGAAAGGTTTTGTATCTAACGGGGTTACATTTTAAGGGGGAGTTAAACTTGTCTTAACTCAAAATGGCCAAATTTGTTAGTTATTTGCATGTATAGGGTCTTATGTGCTATTTGATATTTGTTTCCTAGACTCATAAAATATAAAGGACCATTTGTGCCATTTATGCATCTTAAATAATCCCTTAGTAATACTAATATCTTAAATGGAAAAGAAATAAGAAAAGGAGGGAACGAAACTGCCAAATTCTGAAACTTATGCTTATGTATAAAAGTAGGCTTGCGTTTTGCCTTGGTCAAACACACTAAAATCCGGTCAAACCTTTTCACCTTTTTCTCTTTCAACACAAAACGCAACATATTGCGATTTGTTTGATTCGTGGTTATCGGTGTTGATTCTTGCTTAGGTAATGTTTGTTTAATGTTACATATCATCTAATCATACGTTATCTATATCAACATGGCCTGAAATTCATTAAATCGCATGTTTTGTAGATTTTCATGCTTAATCATCATCCAAATCTAGGTGAGTGTTTGTAGATGTGTTTTGTCTGCTAGGATCGTTTGTAAATCCATGTTTGATGCCTACTGAGTGCCTGAATTGGATCCCCCATCTTTGATTAATATGACCTTGTAATTTTCACAATTAGGTTGACTTTTTGAGTCAAAAACATGATCGTATGATGTTTGTGGTGGCCTTTTGTTGTTGATTAATTGCTTAGTAAGTATTATAGAATGTAAATCATGATCTGGTTATGCCTTGGAAGCCTTAATTTGTAAGTTGGAATATGCGTATTTTAAGTGTTCTTGGTTGCGGTTTGTTAGATATTCTTGGTTGCGTTTTGTTAGTCTTGGTTGCGTTTTGATGGTTTAATCCATGTTGCGTTTTGTCTGTTTGATATCCCATTGCGTTTTGATTATTAAATATTAAGCAGGGTCAAAACGCAATCATTGCGTTTTGCTATGAAGACCATTAAAATATTAAAACCCTCATTCGAAAAAATTTCAAATGATTGCGTTTTGTATATTTTGAATATAATATTCCTTGCGTTTTGTCGGATTGCGTTTTGCCTGTTGCGATTTGTCTCTTGCGGTTTGAATGGACTGCGTTTTGATTACTTTTTCATAAAATAATCATTGCGTTTTGATTGCTTGCGTTTTGATTGTTGATTTGACTGCGTTTTGCCTGATTGCGTTTTGATTACTAATTGCGTGTTGTGTCTTAAGGTTTCTCCTCTGCATTTTGTATCATTGCGTTTTGTCTTCTCTTCCATGAGTTAACTTCCGTTAACTCAAAAGTTGACCAAATCTATTGACCACCACTTTAATATGATCTAAGTGTCCTTTTCCTGGATCTAGTCCATAACTGATTAACTCCTGAGCATTTGCTCACGTCTAACATCTCCCTTCTGTATGTATGTCTCTTTGTGGATGTAATTGTGCAGATACAATGGCGGATGTTAATGTTAATGCTCCTGCTGAACAAGCACCTGCTATGGCACCACCCACTCGTACAGATGATCAGATCCTGCCTCGCAGCAGTTGGGTGCCTGTAGGAAAAAGCAACTGCTATTTGGATGTAGAAAAGTCACAGAGCAATCCAATCTACAAGATTGTTGTGGACATTCTGAAGCACACCAACTTCTTCAGAGCCTTCACTGCTTCCTCGACAATCCCATCGATCTATATTCAGCAGTTTTGGGACACTATTCGATATGACAAAACCACCGGGAGATACAACTGTCAACTAGATGAGCAATGGTTCGATCTCAACAAAGACACACTTAGAGACGCACTTCAGATCACACCAGTCAACAATAACCAGTCATTTTCTTCCCCACCAACACCCGATGCTCTTATCAACTTTGTCAACGATCTGGGTTACCCGAAAGTTGTCAGAACATTATCTGTTGTCGTGACTAATGACATGTTTCAGCCGTGGAGGGCACTCACTACGATCATTAATTTATGTCTTACGGGAAAGACTTCAGGGTTTGAGAGGCCAAGAGCTCCGGTGTTACAGATTCTTTGGGGCGTCGTCAATCGAGCCCATATTGATTATGCAGAGAGGATGTGGGAAGAATTCACCCAATCCATCCATTCTTTCGTCGAAGACAAGAAGAATCTGGCACTGCATACTCAGGGAAAGAAGAAAGCCAATCCTATTGTGATCCCAAGTATTAGGTTCACCAAGTTGATCATCCATCACTTACAGAGCAAGCACAAATTCCACCCGAGGCCAGGTTCTCCACTTCATTTGCCTTATGAAGAGTATGTTCTTGGATACCTCAAGTTTAGTGCTAAGGGAACCAAACGGGAAGTCTTTGGGATGCCTATTCCGAATGATCTTATCACTGCTGACATTCGTGATGGACAATACTACAATGAGTATCTGGAGAAAGTAGCTAAGCATCAAAGATACCTTGCCGGTGAAGAAGGTAGTGATCCTGACTCTCCCGCACCTAAACCTGCTAAGGCTACCAAACCCGAAGCAACCAAGAAATCTAAGCCTTCAGCACCTAAAGCAGCACCAGTCACAAAACCTGCAGCCGCCAAGGCCTCCAAATCTACTTCATCTCAACAACCCAAACCCAAACCTGCACCTGCCAAGCCTCAGGAAAAGAAACGAAAGCTGGTTACGGAAACACCTGACGAGCCATCTCCAGCTAAAAGTTCTAAACGTGGCTTAGTGTCGAAAAAACGCAAGCCTACCAGCTCTCTAAGATTGGTAGATGAGTCTGTAGATGAAGGTATTCCTGAGAATGAACCTAGGTTTGATGATGAAGAGGCTGATATGCAAAGGGCAGTGGAAGAAAGTTTAAAGGATGTTCACGCTGCACATCGGGGTCCACTTCCACCAGTAGTCTTTAGAGAACCCGACTCTGGGAGACGTCAACCACTTCCAGAGGTTCAGGGTAAGGGGAAAGAGAAGGTTATTGAAGAACAGGTTGCGCACACTCTTCTCGATCTTAACACTCCAAAGAAAAAGAGCACAACCGATCAATATATTTTCAAAGACGCACACCTGTAACCGCTAAACCAACTCGACCTTCCATTCATCATCAAGATGATAAGGCTACTCTTGCTGATGTAGAGACCGATACTAAAGAAGTCCTGATTCCTATAGAGAATTCAGGCAAAGAAGTATCTAACACAATGGTCTTGGGTACTGAATCTGGTGGACAAGATGATAAACAGGGAGGCCCAGACCCTAGTGACTCAGCTGAATCTAAACCACTACCATCCTAAGGGATTCATACTGATTCAAGCCTAGACCACATGGATGAAGGGTTCATTGCAACTGCCTACCCTAATGTATAGGAGAATCTCAAGCTACCGGTTAAAGAACAAGTGATTCTTGAGGAACCTGCTAGCTCTACAGGGACCTTGTCTTCTCTACAACACCTTGGTAAAGACTTCAGCTTTGGCGATCAATTCTTCAATGATAAACCTTCTGACGCAGAAAATAAGAAGACAACTACAGAAACTGAAGTTGAATCGATGGTGTCCGTCACAATCCATCAAGACACGTCTGCAATCCCTTCTATGACATCACCGGTGATTGATCTCATTTCTAGACCCGATTCTCCCAATGAACATCAGCCACTACCAGCAACCACAACCTCAACCGCAACAACAACAACGACAATAACAACTCTTCCTCTACCACCTCAACCATAACAAAGCACCACATATTCCATCTTGTTAACGCGCATCGGTGAACTTGAGAAAATCATGGCTAATCTAATTCAAGACAAAGAGCATCTGAAAGAGATTTTAGACAGTCACAGGTCTCGTATGTACAAATTAGAGAATCTCAATATTCCCTATCAGGTGAGCAAAGTAGTGGATGAAATTGTCACTGATGCTGTTGACTGGGCTATTCAAGCTCCACTCATGGATCACT
This sequence comes from Tanacetum coccineum, assembly GCA_026074375.1. Classification (NCBI taxonomy): domain Eukaryota; kingdom Viridiplantae; phylum Streptophyta; class Magnoliopsida; order Asterales; family Asteraceae; genus Tanacetum; species Tanacetum coccineum. Next base: position 40,356 of record BQNB010005078.1, on the reverse strand, counting down.
TCAGAGATTTGCTAAAAGCAGACATGAAAGAGATTCTTCACCAACAAATGTGGGAAACCAACTCATACAAAGCTCATGAAGATTACAAGAAGCTGTACGAAGCTTTAGAGAAGTTAATGGATCGTGATCACACTGACCAGCTCCTAACTGATTTGGCTGAAGCATGAAGAAAGAAGAAAACGAGACATGATTCACCGAAAATACCACCTGGGTCTCCACCTCATCAGCCACCTCCTCCTCCACCACCAGCAGGTCCATCTGGAACTTCATGATCTTTTGATGCTTCTGGATCGCCTCAATTGCCTCCACCTCCTCCACCTCCATCCAACAACCAGAGTGATCAGTCAAAAAGCATAGCTGCTCTAAGCTCCTCAAAGACAGCTGTATCAGCTGAATATATGGCTTGGACAACTACTGATACAAGATTCAAGCCGTCTGTCTCATCAATTCGTAAAGATCTACCTATGAATGATGATTCGGACCCCGACGAATAGGTTCATTTGTCTGATGATGAAGACATCAGGAGTGATCATATTCCTAAGGTGAATTTAAAGCAAGATTAGTGGAAGCCACTTCCTAAGGAAGACAAACCTGCTACACCAGAACCTGCCTGGTCTATTCCATCATCTGACCTGCCTGTCCCAATAAACAACTAGGCATCTGCTCTTGCGTCCAACTATGCCCCTCCATCGGAGAACTCGTTACTTGCTCAGACCGGTGACATGGCAATATTTATGGACCGGTACTGTAAAAAGCAAGGGATCACTGAACTTAAACAAAAATACTTGGAAAGCCTTGCATTTGAAATTGTCAAAGTCTTCCGTCCTAATGTGATTCATCTCTAGTACCAAATGGAAGAATGCCACAAACTACTAACCGATAAGTGGACGATGCAATCATCAGGTATAATGTCAGCAAACCACTACCACGGGGTGGTCAACCAGGTCAGGTTATTCAACAAAGATTTGGAGTATCTAAGATATGGTAGCAAGGGTGGCAGACCTGCATTGTCAATCTCGAAGATGAAAGCGGCCTATTATCCTGACGTTGGTTTAGAGCAAATGGTACCCGATCAGATGTGGATTAAAGAAGAATGCAAATTTGACATTGCTGCTATGTGTGGTATCTCTCACTGGTGGTTCCAAAGAAAACACTTCTACATTGACAGACACACATCTGAGGGTGATCGCAAAGCTGTACAAACTCATATGCGAATTTTAAGTGTTGTCAAAATTGAAGTCCTCTCCTTATATGGGTACGATTACATGAAGAAGATCATCCTTCATAGAGATGATCTTAACAAACATATTATTACGGAAAGGGACTTCAAATATCTGTACCCGAGTGACTTTGAAGATCTGTACTTATTGAACCATCAAGGTCATCTGAACCATCTATCGCCCAATGATAAGAAGATTCTCACTACTGCAGTCAACTTATGGACCAGAAACTTGGTTATCAGACAACGCGTAGAAGACTTGCAACTGGGGATTGAAAGCTACCAGACTCAGCTAAACCTCACCAAACCTCGATGGGATGCAACTGGTTTTGAGTACAAGCACGACTTCACAATAATTAATTAAAAAGTTGTGATTAAAAAAGGGCTAATGAGAAGCCAACACACTACAGCCAAAAGTGGCTGAGAGCACTTGACCCAATAACCAAACCCAAAATGACCTTAATTTAACCACTAAACCAAACACTCCCTTAAGTTATGAATTTCGGTTTAATGCTTCTATAATGAAGTAAGGATGCTAGAATAGTGATTGTAAGCGTGGCGCGTTTAACAACTTTCAAACCATTGGTACACAAGAGAAAAAACAGAATTCTCAAAGGGTTACACATAGAAATTCAAATTTCGACAATGAGGCAATATCATAAAAAATATCTTAACTACTTGATTAAAACTGCGAAAGATTAACAACATAAAGCGTTAAAACAACTACTAGTTACAACTTAAACTATTAAAAGAAAGTACTGGAAATAAAAATTAAGGCAAAAAACAAAAAACAAAAAAATGGTGTGTGGACCTTTGGCTTGGTCTTTTCCCTCTATTAGCAGTCCTCTTGGCTCTTCTTTTGTCTTGGCCTTGTTTCTTGTGAGAGTATGAAGCAATCCCAGCAATCCTAGCCCCTTCAGTTGTTCTTTACACCATCTCAACCATATGATTGGGTCTCGTGTTGAGTGTTTTCACAAGTGGAGGGGTACAAGGGCAGGGTAACGGATGGCGGAAATGGGTGATGTGGGAGAGCATGGAAAGTTACTTGTGAGAGTGAGTATTGCAAGACAACCGTGTGGAAAAGGGCATCTTTGGATTTTGGCGCGAAGGGTTACAAAAGTAAGGGGGGTGGGTTGCAGGGTTAAAAACGCAAAGATTGGGTGAAGATGCACAAATTACCCCCGCACTCTCTCTCTCTTTTCATTTCTCTTTTAAGCCGAATTTCAGTTATACACAAGTTTAGAAAGTGGCAGTTTTGGCCCTTGTGGTTTATAACTAAAAGAAAAAAGGTTTTGGCAATTTGCAAAAATGGTCCCTCTAGTTTATAACTAAAAGAAGTTTGAAAAATTGCAAAAACAGTCCTTGAGTTTTATTTTTCTATTTTTTTCTTTTTTAAAACAACTTTCAAAATTGGCAAAATTTTGGCCCTTGATTATTTTTTTCATTTTTTATAAAGAAAACAAAGATTTTTTAAAATTTACACTTTTTGGTTCCTTATGTTTTATAAAACAAGGTGGTTTTGGGCTATTGGGCCTTGTATTGGGCCCAATTGAGTGTGTCTGGGCCCAATAAGGTTTAGGCTTATGTTATTGGGCTTTTTAAGGCCCAATAAGGTACAGGGTTTGTTTATTGGCGTTTTCAGCCCAATAAGTTAATAGAAAGTGGTTCTATTGTGTGTACAATGTCAGAAGATACTGTCTGTAAGACTGTGCTTAGGATTATAGGGCCTTCAAAGTCTACACATTCTTTGCAATTGCACACAAATGCGGCTGTATGGTAATTAATTATAAAAAGATTGAGGGCCCATTTTACGTCTTCACAGACTTCATAGTATATACTATTGGGCTTTCAGTCCCATCAGAAAGGTTAAGATAGGCATATCAAATAGTATCTTCGAGATTCCGGCTCCGGTTTGCGAACTGCTGAGACGCTCTTCATTATTGCACCTCTGACTTTGTCATTTTTTGAGAACTTTGTCCTTGATTTTGCACAGTCTGTCTCCGATTCCAATGCTCAGATTTTGTCATTTGGCTTGGTTTCTGTCTTTTTGTTGAATATCCACATCCTGCACAATACAAATTCAAAAAAAATATATATTTTGGCAGTTTTTTGTCTTAGTTATCATTTAGCTCGTTTTAGAGGTAAAAAGAAATGTGTAAATATAAGCACTTATCAAAACCCCCAAACTAAGTTATTGTGTGTCCTCACGCAATGTTTATGATAGTAAAACACGTAAGCCCCGTTTTTCACCATATTCTAAATTTACACCTAACTACAATCTAATATTTTTGGATTTTCTCCAATTTTATTTAACTGAAGTTTTTGGCTTTCATTTTTTATCAACTGGGATCATGATAATGAGAAGCACCCGTAAAGAGATTCTACGGATTACCTGACGGGATAATTTCGATGCGACCTCGATTTTTTCACAAGTTCCAAATCTAGCAATTAAACAAGATCATTGTCGATATAAGTTTTATACATGTTAAGCCATCATACTATTATGACTTGTTGAACTTTTCAACCTCCCCACAATTGATAATACGATTGAATGGTGTGTACCCATTTAATTTAATCACCATAGCCAACTTATGTTCATAGTCATAATTCAAGATGAATCATGACTCAACTAGCAACAACTTATTAAGAACTGTCGTACTTGATTTCGAGATTAAACTTTAGAACTTTTTGCAACATTTTATACATCATAATCAAGGAAGCTTCTTTAAACTAGGAATGCGTTGCTTAGTTTGAACCCTACCTCGTGGATAAGACGGAGCAGAAATCACAACCAACGACCGGTGGTTCTTAGTTTGCGAAAACCCACCTCGTTGCTAGCGTAGTGGGAAATCACATCAACACCTTATTCCAAGATATGGCTATAGGATTAGTGTCTAGTTGAACCCTCACCTAGACCTTTCTCAAGAGAGATATCACGACACACCAAAACCCTAGAACAAAGACGTCTAGTATGAACCCCCACCTCGTTGCTATCGGAGTGGGAAAATCACGACACTCTTTACTTGCTCCATTATATCATCGTGCATGCTTCATGGCAAAATTATCAACATTCATGCATTTTTTGCATTCACCATTTCATTCATGCTTTCTTTGGCATTATCTTTTAAATACTACACAAATCTCGCTTGAAAACTCAATTTTACAAATATGAAGCTTTTTCCGTAAAAATTACGAACTTGACTTTAGTAGGCAATACTAAACTAAGTACGTATGAATTAGGTGTGATTAGGCGAATTCACGGAGATGAAAGCGCTCTGCACCACAAGCTACTCGTATAAGTTTCAAGTTCTAATCTTGCATTGCATATAAACTTATATTTAACTCTATCATTTCTCGTTTCTTACATTATAAAATTCAAACCAATAGAATTCGTGAAAGCTGCGCCTAAAGGGACTAGCTAGGGCCAACCGCCCGATCAAGTCAAAAATTATTCTTATTCTATCCCCAAAGAAAAGCAAAACTGCTGACAAAACACTTATTTTATTTTTGAAATTTTTTTAATTTTTTTAATTTTTTTTTGGTATTTTGGTGGTAAAAACGGGTTTACGTGGTACAATGCCTGCCAGCAACATCAAAACGAAGTTACCCCCCCAAACATAACTAAACATCGTTCCTCGATTTTTTGAAGAGGAATTACATTAATCTAAGCCATTTATGAGGTATGCCAAAAAGATAAAACTAAGTCGATAAGACTTCAGAGATATCGGACTTCCCAATTGAAGCTGAAGATAAGTGATAACTCCTTGATGATGACAAAACTGAGAGTATCTTGCACAATCCGGCAATCCTGGACATATACAACAACATGGAAACACGGGTAATGGAACATACAAGCTATCTTCAACAACAATCACTTAATTACATCAAACGGATAAGCATGGGGTTCCTCCCACGAAGCGCTGTTAAGGGTCACGATTGCTTTGACCCATCACAAGGATTTATGGAATTCCCTAGAGGAAACAATTGGAAATTAAAATTCATCATCGTACATTCCATACAGTGACTACGATAAGCGTAAAAGAAAAAAAAATGAAATTCATGAAAGTTCCCACACCCGGAAGAGATACATCCGTCTCGAAGAAACTGATACTTTCCGAAAATGCCGGGATCATATATGGTGTCTTCATCCCACAGTAGAGAAGAAAAGGTGGCAATAACAGGAAACAGAAAGAAATGCGGGAAGAAAGATCCTTACAACATAAGCGAAACAATGATTCGACTAAGAAATGTATGAAATCTAAACTCAAAGGGTTGGGCAAAATATAAGCACATGAACTACTTGGTTTCTCTTTTTGGCAACAAATATGTCCCCACCACATCCATATGTGAAATGCCCAGCTCAAAGGGCTCATCCTTAAAAAAACGATCATACTCTGGTTGAGATATGATGTTAGCGAGTTCATCGGCGAAAACCCTCATTATAAAAATCACTCCCTATCACGGCATGAGGATACTGATCATTCGAAAGATCATAGATAAACGCATCATATTGAGAAAGAATCAACAGTTATTATTGTTACTGCCACAACTCTTCTCTTTAAAATGATCTTATCAATGTAGAAAGCTTTATAATACTGGAGAGATAACTCCAGAATATAGTGGCAACAGCCACTACTAATCTCTCATAGAATTCTAAAGTGAAAGTTTCAGATTCGGCAAAGAATTTATCAAAAGTATATTCTCCCCAAGAAAAGGTTAGGAAAATGTGGAGTAACTTTGGTCACACAATGGAAGATGGGAACTGAGATTGATCTTATAAGTGGCGTCGATTTTAGCAACAAGACGATATGACATTACAATGTTTCACGAAGGGTATCGCCCTTTGATTAACAAGAATGTCATCCTCGATATCACACACAAATCCTTCCAACTTCGGAATAACAATCTCCAGCACCTTCGAGAGCTAAAGGGCTCAGAATTGGGAGGTGGATGCCATCACATACTCTGACATCGTTAACTTAGAAAAAATCTCATCGTTCGAAGTAGAATCAACGTTAGGATCATAGAAATCCACAGATTGATCTTTTTAGAATGTCAAGAGGCGGAGAATTGAGTCATGAACCGGCATCACACACTTTGGGAACACCTAACGGACTCACTTGGGATTGGGAATAAGGATTTCAACACTAGCACTTTATGAATTCGTCCATTCCTGTTGCCGAAATTGTGTCAAGAATCTCATTCTCCATAATTAATAGAGTTTTACGTGCCTCCTCGGTTTGAAAAACGGGTGTGATAGCAATGGTAAAGTCCTCGACAACATCATGTAATCACAGATAACGCGAGGCGAATTCCAAGCCGAGTATTGATGTCTACTCATATATCTCTTCACTTATGATTTCAACATCTCGAAACAAGTAAGTTGCTACAGCAATTCTTGCACTTCCGAGCGATTGAGCGTGCTTAACTTCCAAAAAGTTGTCACAAGCTGCAATAGAACCTTAGGCGTTTTTTTCCCAACAAGAGATACGATTAAAACTTTTATTGAGAAAGCTTTCAATCGATTTCATTAGGTCCTCTTGGGCTTGCAAAAAGATTCCATGCTCATGGTTACGAGGAGGTGGATGATTGACGACAAATTGGCGGGTTAGAAGTTGTCAAGACTGAAAGAATGAGAGTCATAGCAAGGATTTTGCTCATGAATAAGAGTGCTTCATTCATCTTGTGACACTGAAAAGTCTCATGAGGACGCTCCACCATATTACACAACGAAAGATATGGTTGTTTGAAAAACTTTGAAATTGTTGTGAGATAAATTAATGTCCTTGCATTCTGTAACATGTTTCCGATTGGATAAACGCGGAACTTTCTGGGGTGAACAATTCCTAGGTAACCATAATGCGATCATTGTTTTACAAATTCTCATAAGATGAGTCGGGGGTTGTGAGAATGGAATGTATACTCGGAGTGTATATTAGATTGAGTATGGAGTTAAAACCATTTGGTGTTATCACTCTGAATCTTACAATAAAGACAAACCTCCGTCATACTCATTTAAAACCACATTATTTGTGCATTGACCAAAAATTATTGGTATTTTGCAGCACTTCCGAGCTGTGGAGATCTCATTAATGGGGTTTTGTTTGGTTGCTCCTGATTAGAGATCAACAGAGTTTTCGGTGGCGACAATTATAACCAACATGAGCACCTATTCCCACCAAGATCTAACATGCATCGTTGACAAAAGATGCCATCTAACGAAATCACCACACTCGCAACAACACTTTGGTCGATTAGGGAGATTTTTGTGAGGAATTAGAGCAAACTGGTGACTTGTTGATACACGAATGGCTCTCGGAGTAGCAATAAACAACAGTTGAATTGTCATTGTATGACATGGAAGTAAATTTGAAACTTTATGAAAGCTTTCTGCCAATATCTGATTTCGTGTCAGTGTCACATTCCAGACAATTAAAGACCATGCAACAGGTCTCCCACAATCGAAACAAAATTACTTTCAATCTTTAAATGTGTTGTATAACAGATTCGGGCAATAGGAACAAGAATCTTGTTTAGAGTTTCTCTTTGAACAACAAAAGGCTGAAGTGTGCAAATCCCACAAGCCGAACTATGCTTTAATCGCATTAAGGCGACAATCGAAAGTGTCATAAGAATTAAATAGATAGAGGGATAAGGAAAGAATTACTGAAATTACAGAAAAAGAAATTCTTAATTTTTGTGTTTTTTTTCGAATTTAGTATAAACTAACATATTTTCTCATTGGACCACAATCAGATATACAACACTTAAACCCGAAAATCAATCTAACTTTCCACGGTACTCTCAGTAATGAAAAACGCAACAGGTGTACGAGGATTAGAATACTCGAAGCTTATTGTTCTCCTTGTCGGGTCGTAGTTTCCTAGAACAACCCTCTTATACCCACTTTCATAGTTCAGGTTAATCAGAATGAGGAATAGAGCCGTATATCGTAAGGACACAGAAGGCAAGTTTAAATCTGTTAGTTTCGATTGGAACTCAGTATTCACCTCGGAAAAAACCCTTTTTTTATTATGATAATACCGTCAGTGGAGAATATTATAATTATTGGTATTTTACCAATTAGTGAATTATTTTTCTTATGACAATTTTTATTATAGTTATTTTTTATTTTTTTTTTTTTTTTGGTTTTCTTTAATTTTTTATATTAATGTATTAAATAAAAAGAAAAGAAAAATATTTTTGTGTTTTTTTTTATTTTTTTTTTTTTTTTTTTTTTTTTTTTTAAATATGATATATTATAATAATACAAGTTCATATCAAAGTCGGATAAAAATGCGGCTAGCAAATGCCTCCCGGCAACGGCGCCAAATAATTTGATTCGTCAAATCTCAGTATATATATATAATAACACAAATGCAGATCTCAACCAAAATGGCCCTTAACAAGGCAAAAAGGGTCAAAATCTTAACAATAGGAAAAAATATAAGAAGAATCAATGATAAAAAGATTGCCGTAAGAAGATACATCCGGTCCGCGTATTGTCCCAACAGAGGCTGCAATTGAAAGTTATCCTGGTTTGAATAAAAATTGAAAATGAATGTGAGAATATAGAGCGAGCATTATGGAAACACGGAATAATTACAACTAAATTAGATTAAAAAAATCTAATTTATTCACACACTGGAACCAAAAATAGAAAAGGGGATCTCTAAAACAACGGAAACAAAATTAGTTATAGGGAAATCCTAAAATTAAATCTAAACTAAAATACGTGAACAGAAGAAATGTATCGGGAAACACCTAAAATACTAAAATTTAGAAAAATAAATGCTAACATTAAATTAAAAATCAAAAATTAAATTCTAATTAACTTAACTGAAAATAAAGAAAACTAGAACTAAAACGGTAGGTCGTTTGAAAATGTTAAAACGAAATACAAACGTTAAAACTCACTAATGAATAAACGGATACAGAAACGGTTCTAAAACCTTAAATTCTAAGAAAATATCAAGCCCTACACTACAATTTTATATTTTTCCTAGACACTAAATGACAAAAGAAAATTTTGTAAAAAAGAAATATATTTTTTTATTAATTTTTGGATTTTTTATGAATTTTTAAAGATTAAAAACTAATTAAAACTAAGAAAATAGAAAAAGACAAAAAATTAAAGTTATAAAAATTTCTGGAAAAAATGAAATTAAATAAAGAAAAAGTTAACAATTCCTAAACAATATAAAATGCCCAAATTACTACTGTTTATAATTAAGTAATAAAACAAATTAATAATTAACCTGAAATTAATTATTTAACAATTAAATAAGAACTAACCTGTGGTAAACAATAGGACTAACAGTGACAAAGGACACAAGAACTAAAGGAGTAACAGGCTAACTAACCACGGGACAAACACAAGATAACTACAAAAGAGTGAAATTACACAATTGGACCTTAAGGTGGACCCAGATTAACAATTTGGGTCCAAACATCTTATTATCCAAATCATAAAAATGCACAACATACTAAGGGGCTTAAGGGGAACATTTTTCATAAAAGGGGCATAAGCTGAAGTTAACTTAATAAGCTAGAAAAAGTGAGCTTTTGGACTGCAAAAGCTTAATAAGCTTATGAGCTTATTTTTCTTTCTTATTGGGATCTTTAAGCAACCAACATGAGCTAGCAAAAACTATGGGTGGTACAGTTAATACAGATAGCGGAGTCGTTAAATAAAAGCTAGAGGTATCTAGATTAGCCCTAAATAAGCTGGAATTAAAATAAGCTAAATTTTCTCAGTTATATTTAAAAGAAAACAGAAAAAGTGATACTTTAAGCCAGAATAAGGCTCTAAGTCTAGAAGGGGAGTTAAGCTACAAAAGTTTGGGAATTACAAGAAACTACTATATGCTATAAATATAAGCTAAAAAAGGTCCATAGAGCTTAATACAAATAAGCCATAAAAAGGGGGTCTGCAAAAATGGTGTCTAGCACCATGGTAACATTGCCCAACAATGAGGTTAGGTGGATGTTATTTGAGCTTAACGAAATAGAGCTCTCAAGGCTTTTAGCAAAACCAACCTCAAACAGAATTACAAAAGGCATAGTTATGAGCTTATTTCCAAAAGATGAGGTCTACAAGCAATCAAGCTGCTGATAATGGGCTTAAGAGCTCATCTGCTTTTCAAAAGAACATGCATACCGTGCCCTTTTGACTCAATACTTCGGTCAACCAAAGGGACAGAACATGGCTCTCTTTTGCATTTCTTGTAACTTTAAACAACACAAGATATGAGAGACTTAAGCTTGTTTCAACATCTTAAGCTCTTGATTGGACATTTTGGCTGCATTGAAATTTTAGAAAAGCGTAATATAGAAACAACATAAAAAACTTATTTTAAATAAAAGATGTGATTAAAAAGGCTAGAATAAAGCCTGACCCTACTCAGCCAAAAGTGGCTGAGTGCTCACTTGAACCCATAACCAATCCCCAAATGACCCATAATTTAACCCACTAAAACCAAACACTCCCTGTAAGTTATGAACATTTCGGTTTCTTAATTTTTTAAATGAGTAAAGGTGCTCAGACTCAACTGATTGTAAGCGCTATTTCGAGGTTTGAACAACTTTAAACCATTGTGTACAACAAAGATAAACAGAAATATCAAAGTAGAATAACAAAGGGTAACATGAGAATTCAAATTTTCGAGCCAATGCGCACTATCAAAAAATTCTTAACTTGATTAAAACTTGAAAGATTACAACAAAATCGCTTTAACAACAACTGAGTCTTAACACATTAAATTTTATTAAAAGAAAGACTTGGAAAAAAAATTAAGTGTAAAGAAAAAAAAAACAATAAAAAAAAAAAAAAAATGGTGTGTGGACCATTAGGCTTGGTCTTATACCTCATATAGCAAGTCCCTCTTGGCTCCTTACTTTGTCATTTGTACTGTGTTTACTTGTGAGAGAGGAAAGCAACCCAGCAATCACTAGCCCATCGTTGAGTCTCTTATACCGACCCATCCAACCATTGATGGGTCGTCGGGAATGAGTGTTTTCCAAGTGGGAATCGGTAATGGGGCAGGGTAATTGGGAATGGGTGAGTGGTTGAGCTGGTAAAGAGTACTTGGGAGAGTGTATTGCAAGAAAACACGTGGGAAAAGGGCTGTTTTGGTTTTTGGCGCGGAAGGGGTTACAAAAGTAAAGGGGTGTAGTTGGCAGGGTTACAACGCAAAGATTGGGGAATGAGGCACAAAATGCCCCCCCAACCTCTCCTCTCTCTATTTCATTTCTGCTTTTAAGCCGATATTTCAGTTATATTACACAAGTTTTACGAAAGTGTGCAGATTTTTGGCCCAAGTGGTTTTATAACTAAAAGAATAAATCGGTTTTTGGCAATTAGCAAAAAATGCGGTCCCTTCTAGTTTACATAACTAAAAAGAAGTATAAGGAAGAAATTGCAAATACAGTCCCTACTGAGTTTGTATTTTTCTAATTTTTTCGTTTTTAAGAAACCAACGTTCAAAATACTGGCAAATTTGGCCCTTTATATTTTTTTCCAATTTTCTAATTAATAAAACAAAGTTTTTAAATTTACTTTTTTGGTCCTTATGTTTTATAAAAAAGGTGTTTTGGGCTATTGAGGCTTAGTAATTTGCCCAATGTAGTGTGTCTTGGCCCAATGACGGCTTAGGCTATTGTTAATTGGGCTTTTAACAAGGCCCAATGAAAGTACATGGGTTTATGGTCTATTGGCTTTTTCAAGCCCAATAAGGTTATGTAAGTGGGTTTTGTGTGACAGATTGCTGATGATTGGCTTGTAACTGTGGCTAGGATTGGGCCTTCAAAAGTCTTCACAGTTTGTCAATACATCACAACAAAATGGGCTGTTTTAATTGATTGAAGGGCCCATTTGGGTCTTCACAGTTCTCATAGTTACATACTATTTGGGCTTTCCGCCCATCGATGGGTTAAGATTGTACAACATTCAAAGTATTCTACAGTTCCGGCTCCGGTTTGAACTGCTGATTCTTCAGTATTGACTCTGACTTTGTCATTTTGGACTACTTCTGGCCTTATTTAAGCCACAGTGCTTGTTCTCCATCTCCTTGTCAGTTTTGTCATTTTGGCTTGGTTTTCCTGTCTTTTGGTTGAGTATCTCCACTTCCTGCACAATACAAATGCAAAAAAAACATAAATTGGCAGTTTTGCTTCCTGTTTTGGTCAAATTTAAGCCGTTTTTATAGGTAAAAGTATATTGTAATTTAAGCCACGTAGCAAAGACAAATGCAGAAACCGTAGCTGAATCGATGTGTCCCGTCTCAATCCAGTCAAGACTCTCTCAATCCGTTCTAATGACATCACCGTTGATGATCTCAGTTTTCTAGAACCCAATTCTCTCAATTCACCCATGCAACCACTACCAGCAACCACAACCTCAACCGCAACGACAATAACAACTCTTCCTCTACCACCTCAACCATAACAAAGCATCACATATTCCATCTTGATAACGCGCATCGGTGAACTTGAGCAAATCATGGCTAATCTAATCCAAGACAACGAATTCATCTGGAGGGAGACTGTTACACAGCCACGCGGTATCGTCTGTATAAATTGTAGAAATCTCAATATCCCTATTAGTGCAGGCAAGTAGCAGTTGTGATAAAATTGACACTGAATGCTGTTACTGTGCTAGTTCAAGCTCCACTCAGGGATCGCTTCAGAGATTTGCCAAAGCAGAACATTAAATGAGATCTTCCCCTACGAATGTGGGTGAGGAAAAAAAAGAAAAAAAAAAACAAACCAACTCCATACAAAAAGCTCATTAAGATTACAAGAAGCTGTATTGAAGCTTTACAGAGAAGTCAATGGACGAGATCAAATTGACCACTCCTAACTGATTTGGCTTGAAGCACGAAGACAAAAGAACAAATGAGACATTATTCACGCGAAAACACCACCTGGGACCATCCACCTCATCAGCCACCTCTCCTCCTTACCAACCAGCAGTCTATCTGGAACTTCAGGATCTTTTGAGCATCAGGATCGCCTTAATGCACTTGATCCTCCTACCACCTCCATCCAACAACCAGAGTGATCAGTCAAAATGCACAGCTGCTCCAAGCTCCTCAAAGACAACTGCATCACAAAATATACGGGCTTTGTGACAAACTACTGTACACAAACTTCAAGCCGTCTGTCTAATCAATTACTAAAGATCTACCTATGAATGATGACTCAGCCCCCGACGAACAGGTACATTCATCTGATGATGAAGACATCGGGAGTGATCAAATTCCTAAGGTTGAATTTAAAGCAATATTGATGGAAGCCATTTCCTGAGGAAAGACCAGACCTAGCAGACACCATACCCGTGTCATGTTCTATTCCTTCATCTGACCGTGCCTGTCCCAATAAAACAACTAGGCATCTGCTCTTCTCCTTTGAACTATTCCCCTCCCATCGGAAGAACACATTACTTTGCTCAGACTCGTGACATGAACAATAATTTATGGACTTATACTAGACAAAAAGCAAGGGGATCGGAACTGAACTAAACAAAAACATACCTGGAGAGGCCCTTCATTTTGAAAAAGTCAAAGTCTTCCATCCTAATGTGATTCATCTCCAGTTTCAAATGGAAGAATGCCACAAACTACTAACCGATAAAGTGGACGATGCAATCATCTGGTATAATGTCAACAAACCACTACCACTGTAATGGTTCACAGGTCCTGGTTCTTCAATCAAAGATTTGGAGTATCAAAAGATATGGTAGCATGGATGGGCAGACCTGACATGTCAATCTCAATATTAACAGCGGCAAGATTATCTTGACGTTGGTTTAGAGCATATGGTACCCGATCAGATGTGGATTGAAGAAGAATGCAAATTTGACATTGCTGCTATGTATGGTATCTCTCACTGGTGTTTCCAAAGACAACACTTCTACTTAAACAGATACACATCTTGGACAGGAGTGATCGCAAAATCTTTACAACTCATATGTGAATTTTAAGGTGGGGAGATGTTTATCAAAATTGAAGTCCTCTCCTTATATGGGTACGATTACATGAAGAAGATCGTCCTTCGTAGAGCTAATCTTAACGAACATATTATTGCGAAGGACTTCAAATATCTGTACTTGAGTGACTTTGAAGATCTGTACTTATTGAACCTTCAAGGTCATCTAAACCATCTACCACCCAATGATAAGAAGATTCTCACTACTGCAGTCAACTTATGGACCAGAAACTTGGTTATCAAACAACGCGTAGAAGACTTGTAACTGGGGATTGAAAGCTACTAGACTCAGCTAAACCTCACCAAACCTCGATGGGATGCAACTGGTTTTGAGTACAAGCACGACTTCACAATAACCGAATCTCCAAGAGCCGTCACATTTAGGGATAAATATGGGGTTCAGATGATCATGCGATTCAATGAGATCTACAATTTTAGTGATGGCACTCTGCAACAGATTGATGAAGGCGTATGTGACTTCACAGATTCAAGAATTCAAGTGTCAACACGGATGAATCTGGGTATTAACACATAGGTTTTTTTAGGACACAAAAAAGGAATGTCGACAGAAGCAAGGAGTTCATGTTTGCTGTTCAAAAACAGCTTAAGACAAGGAGGATCTTCCGTCACCTGGAATGCTTTGTTGGTGGAAGAGTAAGAGAGGGAGACTACCGACTTCTGCAGCGAACAGAATGATCACATCATCTCTGCGATCAATATCCATCTCTTGTAGGGTATACTTCTATATGTTGTTGTAATATGTACATTATAAAGGTAGTCTTGATTAAGATGTTTTTGTATCCGTTTTATTTGGTTTTCTGCGAGTATGTGTCAATATCTTGAAACCATTAAAACAAACTCATAATAACTGACACGAAATATGTCCCTCACTAATTGAGGGGGTGCATGAATATGTTCCATTATCGACTAGTATAAATCAGACACAATTTCTCCTAAATTTTCCTAACTTAAATCAATTGAGATCTAAAATCTCAACGGGTTTTAAAATCAAATGAGATCCTAATATGAAAATCTAATACAAATGTGATCTCTTGGACTCAAGTGTAGGCTCTCCCATATGTGCTAAACTCTTTTGAATATCGATGTAAATTATTGACATTTGGACGAATGGGTGTAATGATGGCAAATTGTTGAAATACCAAAAACCGACCCTAGTAATTACTTATCATATTATAATGATGGTAAGGCTCTTAGCTACTCGTTCCTACGATCCCTCACAATCCATAGGATCTACCCAATGACATATCCACTATTTATTTGTAGAAGTCCTTATGTATGATTTACCGAAGGAAAAGGGTAATGTAAGAATAAGGGAATAGTGCGGGACTGAGATTGGAGGCTAGTACTGGAACAGACCCTCAAGTTACTAGTA
Organism: Tanacetum coccineum; assembly: GCA_026074375.1. Lineage (NCBI taxonomy): Eukaryota > Viridiplantae > Streptophyta > Magnoliopsida > Asterales > Asteraceae > Tanacetum > Tanacetum coccineum. The sequence goes on along the minus strand of BQNB010005078.1, from coordinate 24,757 downwards.
ATTGAAGTCCTCGTAAGCACTGCTGAAGGGAGTTCTGAAACAATGAAAGAAATGATTAAAAAAAGGGTGAAAAAAAAAAGCAGCCCTCCTTAAGACATAAGGATAATAACCAGTAACTACATAAGCTGTCAGACCAACAAGGTTGAATTGCTAGAAATTGCGAAGACAAGTATCATGGACCCAGTGAATACGCAACACAAACCCTCCACTAGCCACTAAGATCCCACATAGGATTTTTTTTCAATTCTTACTGAGATCAATACATTTCAATCGTCTCTCTACACTTCGATGTTAGATGATAATGCACAGGTGAGTTCAGTCCACACTAGCTCTGACTACTAAAAATCACAAAGTGCACTATTGAGATCTAGAGCCATGAGATCATCCATAAATCTCGTTAGGACACAAAATACAAAGCTATTGCTTGATTCATCCACACTGGATAACAAGTAAGATCCACAGGAGTCCTATGATTATCCTCATGGATATTCAGCAATATCCGCAGTGATACAAAAGTCTCATAATGAAGATGGAAAGTCTTCTAAGCCATCAAACGACAGCTCTTGGGTAGGTGACATGTTAGATCCATTATGGATCGGAACACTTGTGACAAATGGAAAACGCTACGATAGTACTATTCTTTTATGAGTCCAAACTTGTTCAAACAGTAGAATGACGAGTAGGACATTTTGGAAAACCTTTCGAGAGCTCAACAACTGATTTTGCTGACACATTGACTGGTATATCTTTTCAAACAACCAAATGTGTTTCTGATGACATTTGACTTATGATATAAAAAACCTCGATGTTTCAAAACTCCCTTCTAAGTGGACACACGATTGACTTTTCAAATCAATTTATCAATAACATGGGTTTTTTTCTAATTCACTGGTTTCACGTCACTTCGTGTTTTTCGTATACTTTGATACTCATTTCTAGTTTGAAGCGAACGGCTAGCACAGGCTGTAAAACCCTGTCAGGGAGCATCTTCAGTAATTCTACCTCATTCACATGCAGTATTTATACTGAATTAACGGGGAACCGTGTATCCTTTCAACCTTATAATCAACGAAAAGTGAACAACAGACACTTTCGTTCGTTATTTACTAAACATAATACTTTCAGAATCCCTCGACTGTAAGTATTCTGCTAGCAAGAGACATGTCAATACACAACCCTAGCTCATAACAGTCCAAACTCATTATCAAAGACATGATGATAGCTGAAAGACCTACAACACAGCTTCCGCAACCTGACAGCATGCTATTATGATTCCATAACAAGTGAGAGCTGGCGTGTCCAGAATGTCACAACATCACAGAGAATGAAATACTCCACAACAAGGATTTTTTAAGACAATATTTATTGTAGATGATGATCTCAAAGAAAGCTCAAAGATCACACAAGTCTAAGGAACAAAGCTCAAAGATCACTACTTGCTCATGAAGAATCAAAAGACTACGAGCCAGAGTCAAAGATCAACTCATAGATTGCTAGGATTCAATTTGTATTTTCTGGGGTGACCTCCCTTAGGGGGAGATTGTTAGGATTATGAAAATCTATCTAAAAGACTCGGTCACCCCGTGTAATGTCTAGCATAGGTTAGCTCGTAGCTTTAGAGTATTAATCGGCAATTTAAGCCCTATGACTTATGGAGTCTTGGGTCCGGGATCTTTTACCCACATGTATAGCCTCACTTCATACCCCACTTAGGTCACAAACACTTGTATTTATCTACCCCCCTTTTCTATCCATTGTAAGGGGTATGGTTTTTTCATTCTATCATACACACACAAGGTGTATTTTCTCTCACTAGAACTCACTTTCTCTCTCTAAGATAAATTAGCCAACCCTTAGATCATTCATTGTGTTATGATATCCAATATACTACAATTAAATCTAGCAAAATCATTTATCTAGTCGATCTTCCCCTTCTCGGAAATCGTAATCGTTCAAAATTGCGTTGAAACAAGATCTATTTATGTATTATCTTTGACTCTGACTATTACCATGTGGGCTTGATATAATACATACTCCAAAATTTCTTTTGCGTTTTTACACATAAAATTCTTTCGTATTCTTTCTACGTGGTAAAAGCAAAGCGTTATAAATTACCATTTAGCTTCATTATTTTTTAGCAAGTTAATCTTTATAAGATCATCGATTTGTTTAATTAAATGGTATAAGTTCATCCTTTTTGTTTTCGGATTATTTTGATATGAGGCGAAACAATCACCATAGGTAATAACCATGCAAAAGATCTAAGATTTTTTGAATATCACATAAGTTTTCGAATCTATTTTCTAATAAATAAATCCATCACTTTCAAATAGTGGTGGTCTTTGCATAGATTGCCCTTCTAAATATTTTTCTGATTCCATAGATCGATTCAAGTTTAAAAATACAATTTATTTTAAAAATCTTGTTTGACGTGACTCCTGATACCAATTGTACTAGAAGGGGGGGGGGGGTTGAGTGGTTTTACCAATTTTTAATTTAGTGACTAGTTTGTTTATTAAAACTTATATTTGACTTTATGTGAATTCACAATGTGCACAATATGAATAATTTAACTAAACAAATAAGTAATGACAAGATATGAAATAAATATACAAGACAAGAGATAAGAGATAGAAAGATCAAACCACAACATAAGGATTTATAGTAGTTCGGTAACGAAGCACCTCTTCGCCCTACTCCACTTCCCGAGCACCAAACTCGAGAGTGTTCTTCACTATGTCAACAAGCTCCCTTTAGGCGGAGAAAACCGTACACAACTAAGCTTACACCGATTTCCGACACTAAGCTAAATGTCGAGTTCTAATCCTAGCTAGAACCAAAGTATCACAACTAACCATACTACTTCACAACAATTCACAACTTCACTTCACCACACCACTTTTTCTTCACTTCACAACTTCTCTACACTTCACAACTTCACTTCAACTAGACACTACCTTGATCACACCAATCTAACACTGCTTACTAAGATCACCCCGATCTAACTATACTTACGATGATCACCATAATCTACCTATCATATACAAATATGATACACACCTTCACAATATACACAAATGATTTACAAAATATAATACAATTGCAACAAGGTTGCAAGGACACACACTAATCTATAATACTTTCTTTAACATTGATGCATAAAGTATTCTTCCTCTTCACTTGAAGATCTAAGCTTGGATCACATGGAAACAAAGCTTTATGATTAAATGATCAAAGGATTGTGGGAAATGTGTGGACTAATTTTAGATAAAAAAGAATGAGTGCAAAAGGTGAGAAAATCAGTAGAGAACAGTCTAGTATTTATAGGCAAATTGGGGAGCATTTTTGTCTGGCCAGCCCCCTTAAGTCATGTGCCGGCCCCCTTAAATTACGATGGACCGCCGTTAAAGTTAAAGGGGTCCGTCCCAGGCCAGGACGCTACCCTTATTATTGTTCTTATCCAGGAGAGGTATTTTCTGGAACATTTCTAGCCGTTTTTGGGTAGAAAATTTGAATTCAAAATATTTATTTTGAATAAAACATTTCTTTTAAATACAAAAATGTTTTGTAAAAGTTATAAAAATATTTTTGACATTGAATAAAAATTCATTTGATCATAAAATGCATTAAGCATTTATTTATTCATACCTTTAAGTGATTAATTTGTCGAAATGAAAATTTACTACTAATTACTTGTTTACATTTAATTTTACATTGAACGTTTTTACATTTTGTGATTATCAAAACTTAGAGAGGTCGAAAAATAGTAATAACATTTTTAGGCATTATTTCTATCAACAGAAGATTAAATCCAAATATGCAAGAAGTTGTTAAAAAAGAAATCGTTAAACTCCTTGATACCGTAATTATATATCCAATTGTCGATAGCCCTTCGGTAGGTCCCATCTGTTGTGTACCAAAGAAAGGCGGTATTACAGTAGTCATAAATGAGAAAAATAAACCTGTCCTAACAAGAACCGTTACGGGTTGGCGAGTTTGTATTAATTATCGTAAACTCAATGAAGCTACAGGAAAATATCACTTTCCGTTGCCATTCATGGATCAAATGCTAGAAAGACTCGCATGAAATAAATATTTTTGTTTTCTCGATGGTTTTTCTGGATACTTTCAAATACCAATCTATATATCAAGAAAAAACAATGTTCACATGCCCTTTCAAAACATACGCTTATAGGCGAATGCATTTTGGTTTATGTAATGCTCTCGCTACCTTCCAAAGATGCATGTTAGCTATCTTTCATGACATGATCGAAGAATCCGTAGAAGTATTCATGGAGGACTTTTTCGTTTTTGGAAACTCCTTCGATAATTGTCTCAATAATCTCGATAAAATGCTTCAACATTATAAGGATGCAAATCTTGTCCTTAATTGGGAAAAATGGCACTTTATGGTTAAAGAAGGAATCATTCTCGGACACAAAGTGTCCAGAGCAGGCCTTGAAGTTGATGATGATGTGTCATTTGATACACTTTTTCGAGGCCATTTAACCCCCTAAATCATGCAAATATGCCCAGATTATGTGCTTAATCGTTTGTTTTTAGGTTTTTAGTAATTGGATGGCATTTGGAGGAAATACACGTGACTTGGGCTCATTTGGAGAAGAAACGGACAAGATTACGACTCTACACCAAAAATCATGAAGAATTGTGCATACAGCGCGTGGAGATGGCGTCGCCATCATAAAGCAACGACGTCAGGATCTTCATCGTGACAGCATCAGATATCCAGTGATGGAGTCAAGACGTGGCCGACTTAAAGAGGATCTAGAATCATCCACGTGGCGACGGCGTCAAGACTTTAAAGCGACATCGTCGCACCGTTTTTACTATATATACAAAACCAATTTTAGGGTTTTAGGTGTGTAACTTTGTATAACTTTTGGGAGACGAACCCTAGTCATTCAAGCAACTTTTTAGGTCGTTTTAGGGCCTCAAAACCCTATTGTAACTACCTTCAATCCATGTTTTAATCAAGTAAGATTATTTATCATTAATCATTCAATATGTCTATGTGTTGTTTGATTGATTTATGTTCTTGCTTTCTTTATAACATGTTAGGCTAAACCCTCCTTTGTATTTACTTATGGTTGCATGAAACTTAGGTTGTAGATCCTTTTAATGTTGCTTCTTGTTGATGGATGTGCGCTTTAGGCTCTAGAAAACTAGCCATAAGATATTAAATAGGCATAGACGTCTAGGGAAACGCGAGTGTGTAGAATAGATACCATTGGTAACAGTCTTCAAACTACCTTACCCCTAATATGGTTGATCCCTCTTAAGATATTTCACATGCATTTAATATACTCTTAGGGGCCTTGTAATAGTTTTCATACTACCTTACTTTTGCGTTGCCTTAACGGAATATTAAATAGACGGCGGGTTCGTGTAATTCATTTATGACTTAGGAAATACTTACACAGATCATCACAAGTGTGACAAAGCAACAGATCTAGGAGAAGCAAACTGAGGAGTAGTGCATGATTAGGTAAATACATCTTTTTATCATAAAGTTATCACCAGTAGTTTAGATCATATTTAGTTTAATTAGCTAAAAGAAACCAACCTCTCAAAACCATGATATTTACTTGCTTTCTTAAAAATATAAAAAAACAAAAAGAATCTTCTCTCAACCCCTTAGAATTCTATTAGACCGTGTTCGAGCCTTCCCAACCTATTCCCCTAGAGAATGATAACAACCCCCGAGTCTTGCCTTACTATACTACAACGGTTAGGTACTCTGCCTAGGGGATTGTAAAGCTTCCTGTGAAGTCTTCACAACCTCCACATCAGTTCAAAAAGCCAAAATCAACGTAATCTCTAAGGTTCCACCCCTACTAATGTTAAAGGCATGAGAAGTTTTTTAGGACGTGCCAGTTTCTACCGACGTTTCATTAAAGACTTTTTAAAAAATGCTCGTCCTTTAACTAAGTTGCTTGAAAAAAAACTCCATTCGAATTCAACAATAAATGTCACAAAGCATTCAATTCGTTTAAATAAAAACTCACGTGCACTCCTGTGATCATGAGCCTAAACCAGAATCTTTCATTTGAGTTAATGTGTGTTGCCAGTGACTTCGTAGTTGGAGCAGTCTTAGGACAAAAAGATGGAAAACACTTTCACCCTGTCTATTTTACAAGCAAAACTCTCAATGTAGCCCAGCAAAAGTATACTGTTACAGAAAAAGAACCCATGCCTGTAGTCTTTGCATTTGATAAATTCCGGCCATATCTGATATTATCCAAATCTATTGTCTATATTGATCGCTCTGTTTTAAGACACCTCTTCAAAAAGCAAGATGCTAAACCACGTCTCATACGTTGGATATTGCTATTGCAAGAACTCGATATCAAAATAAAGACAAAAACGGTACAGAAAATGTTGTCGCCGACCACTTATTACGGATTGAAAATGATGAGACAAGTGACAACAATGAAATCGATGATAACTTTCTTGGTAAAAATCTTATGGAAATAAGCACCGGAGACATACCATGGTTCGCAGACTTTGCAAACTACTTTGTAGGTGATATTATGGCTAAGGAAATGACGTACGAACAAAAGAACAAATTCTTCTCTGACCTCAAAAACTATTATCAGGAAGATACCTATCTTTTCAAAGTATGTTCAGACGATATGATCAGACGCTGTGTCTCTAGACCAGAAACTCATACTATCTTAGATCAATGTCACCACGGACCTACTGGTGGACATTATGGACCTACAACCACAACTAAAAAAGTCTTATACTCAAGCTTTTACTGGCCAACAATCATCAGAGAAGCTCATACTCTCGTTCGCCTTTGCGAAGCATGTCAAAAATATGGAAACATATCCAAACATGATGAAATGCCCTTAAACAGCATTCAAGTATGCGAAGTTTTTCATATTTGGGGTATTGACTTCATGGGACCATTCTCGAAATCATATAAATTCGAATATATCTTAGTTGCTGTCGATTATTTATCTAAATGAGCCAAAGCTCAAGCTCTTCCAACTAACAATGCCAGAGTTGTTATTTCATTCCTGAAAAAACTATTCTGCCGTTTTAGAATGCCCAAAGCTCTAATAAGAGACCGAGGAACTCACTTCTGTAATAAAATAATGGAAAAAACTATGAAATTATATGGTGTAAACCACCGATTTTCCACATCCTATCATCTCAAACAAGTGGTCAAGTTGAAAACACAAACAGAGCCTTAAAAATAATCCTTGAAAAAACAGTGAAAGATAATCTCGCTGTTTAGTCAAGAAATCGGATGATGCTCTGTGGGCCTTCAGAACTGCTTACAAAACATCCACCAGAACCACACCTTACAAACTCTTATACGGTAAACACTGCCACCTACCGTTTGAAATTAAACATCGTGCATACTGGGAATTCAAAAATTGTAATCCCGATCTCATCACGGCTGGTGAGAAAAGAATGTTTCAATTACATGAATTAGATGAATTCTGACATCAAGCCTATGAAAACTCTCGTCTATACAAAGCAAGAACCAAAGTCTGGCATGATAGAAAATTAAAAATGAGAAAAAAAAATCAAACATGGAAACAAAGTGCTGCTATTCCACTCAAAATACAAATTCAAACAGCCAAAACTCAGATCTCGCTGGCTTGGACCATATGTAGTGAAACATCAATATCCATACAGATATGTTGAACTATATGGTAAAAAAGGCAAGACATTTATTGTTAACGGCCATTGACTTAAGCTATATCATGAAGAAGATCATTATAATGACCGAAAAGAAGAACTGACACCCTTCTATCGCAAAAACTGAACCACCAAATCATGAGTCTAGCTAACGACTCTGAAAAATTAAGCGCTTCTCGAGAGGAAACCCATGCTTTATCTATTTTCCACTCAAGTGTGGAGGAGACCCTAATAAATAATGATAAGAATAAAAAATCCAAAAAATATTTTTTCTTTTTTTGTGTTTTGTTTGTTTATAATTTTTAGGTATTCAAGTCCAAAGAAAAGAAGAACAAAGGAAGAAGAACAAGGAAGCTCTCTGATGAATAACTTTCTCGCAGCTACACTCACTTATGCTTGGGAAGTACCGTATTTCCTTAATTTTCCCTATTTTTATATTTATCAGTTCTCACATTCAGGGCAATGTTCAACTTAAGTGTGGAGGGAAGCCAAATAGGAAAAATTAAAATTAATATATTATTTCTCTCCATGTTTGCCCTGCAATATAGCCACACTTTCAACTAATATATTATAAAAATTAACATATAGTTTTCTTTTCAAAATAAAAAAGATACAATGCTTAGTAAGCCAAATCTTATTCGATTAACATTATAACTAGCACAAAATTACTCCACTAAATTGTGAGGTATATTCTAGCCTTTGATGCATATCTTTTTGCATATATTTTATGAGAGTGCCGGTAATTTAGTAGCTTTAGAACTTGTACTTGATTATCATTTACTAACCGCAGTTTGGTTAATTTATAGATAATTTCGTATGATAAGAGGTAAAATAATCCCCTTATTATCCCGTTATCTACAACACTCGCTTTTAGTGCTAAAAATCTCCCAAGAGTGAAGAATGCTCAATGTGCTCAAATGTTTAAGTTTTGTGCCAGCATTAGTTATCGCATTATTTGGTATTAAAAAAATCAAGAAGATAAAGTTATGTTAAGTTATTATAAGGTTTTGGTTTGGTACATGATATCATGATATTCCCCATAATCACCTACATCATTATCACATTTTGCCTCTTTGAGATTTTGTCTAGGTGCTCATGCCGTAACGGTCATGTTTATGTGTCTCGTACAAGCATATGGTAGCTATCTAATTTATGTATTTGCGAAATTGAGTGAACTCACAAATACAAACCCTATCTAAGTGTCTTGTGTGAATAAAAAAATCAAACACATTCCTTATGTGAGGTGCTTTGTTATATGTCTATGCCTAAAACGTCTATTTAATCCAGATAAACACCTGTTAAAATAAATCTAATTTTTCTCTACATCAAGATAAATGATTCTTGTTTTCTCGCTTTGGATGCTTGAGGGCAAGCAATAGCTAAGTGTGGAGAGATTTGATAACGCCTTAATTATACATGTTTTTGGCGGCGTTATTTATATATTTTAATCATTTCTTGTGAACTTTTGATACTTAATAACATGAAATATGTGCAGGTTCACTTGAAGACAATCTAAGCTTAAATATGCTCAAATGCAAGTGTTTATACCTTACGGAAGTCCAGCTAAAAGAAAATAAAGAATAAAGACCAAGATTATGACCAAGTACGCCGCACTTTTCCCCAAGTACGCCGTACTTCAGCTCAAAATAAATGAAGCAGTAAAAACTAGAAGTACGATGCACTTTTATATAAGTACGCCGCACTTTATCCCAGCATTAATAATTTAGAACCGTCATAAGGCAAAGTACGCCGTACTTATTATTAATTATGCCATACTTCATCATTTTTTAGGCCTATAAATAGAGACGAAATTTGGCCATTTGGAGACATCTTTCAACAACACAACACACACACTTCTCTAATCTGATCTCCAACATTAATTTATCCTTCCTTGGTGTTTCAAGAACGAGACCACGATGAGACGAACATCAAGAAGACAGTTTTATAAGCATTAGTATATTACATGTTGTTAAATAAGGATTCGATACTTGTAATCAAGTTCCCTTGTGATCCTTTGCCTATCCGAATCTAGTGTGTATTTCATTTCCCTAATTAACTTTGTTATTATGGATCCCGTAGCCATGAGAGGCTAAACCCTCTTTTGACTACTCGGTTATGTTAATATAATAAAGAAGTATTTGGTATTATTATGATGTTGTTAATTTTAAGCTTACATTGAAATCATATCGTATTTAATCTTATCAACTTTGTTCATCAACTTTGGTTATATACTCATAGCGGTATAGGTCGAAAGACCCGTTGTGATCTATATAGTTTTAAAGATTTGTCTACGATCTTTATCATTTAGATGGAGAAATCCGCTTACGTTAATTTATAAACAAAATAGATTTGATATAATAGCAACTTGATTATTTGCGTGACACACTTAATTAAGTTAACTAATATAAGTCTTAAGTTAAAAACTATTAATCTGTGAAAATGTTTTTTGACGAAAAAACCTTTTTATAAGTTAAACAACTTAAATCGAAGATCACAATTATACCATTGCTACTAAATTATGTGAAACTACCCAAGTAGTCATATTTCTTTATCATTGAAATTCACCATTATCAGTTATTCATCTTGAAAAAGTTTTTATAAATTATTTTGATTATTGTGATTATACGAACATAACAAAATCCCTGTGGATGACCTGGTCTTACCCTAAAAATCTATACTACATACGGGGGTTATACTTTTCCCGTGTGTTTTTTTATAATTAACCGGTAATTCTAGTCATATAAATTTAAAGCTTTTGAAACACATCACTTACGCTTTAACACGAAAACTCACGCTTTGCGTAGACACGAATTAGACTAATAGATGTCTTGATCATAGATCAATAAAAACAAACCTAGTTGGCGTTCCCATAACGGCCAACTCCCAATCATCCATAATATACATACTATACAACAATAGTGGCGATATCTACCATTTGATACATGAAAATACATAGTTGGTTTATATTGCGACCAACAAAAAATAATATACAACATAACTTTACATCATTGGTTTATAATACGTGCCAATGAATAATCGATTATCATAAATAATAAAATCGGTTAAGCTTAGATGAACCGATTATTTCACAAACCTCTTCTTTTTTCTCTCTTTTTGTATTTTTTGTGTTTTTTCAAAAAAAAATTTGGTTTTTTTTACATAACTACTAGAAAACGAATTTTGGGTGTCAAATTTCACCACTTCACGAATATGATAAATCTGGATTCTATTTCCAATCATACTAGTGAAAGTAGTAAACACACGAAAAATAAAAGACAACTTCTACTTTCACTTTCCCATTGCAATGTGTAATTTCCCGACCTAACCATAGATAGAAAATACACACACGACCACAGGAAATACAATACTTTACACAAAAGCAACTAGCAACCGATTAAGGACTTAATCTACAGGGTAGACTAAGGTGTAAAGGTGTAACGAAACAAGTATTTGGTGGTGTAAGAAAATGAAAGGAATGGCTCAGCAGGTTCTTCTAGGGGTATCTTACTCTTAAGATGAGAGTAAACAAAGGGTTTATACATGGGTTAACTAACCGATGTGGTTAGTTAATATCACAATATGTATAGGCTTTTTGGTGTAATCCTAGAAATTTACCAGTTTAGAAAGGTCACTCCAGCTATTTAAAATAGTGCTTATTATTGTAGTCTCGAATAGTATACCAAGCCAAGTTCTAAATTTTACTACAGTCACCGGCACACTCATATTTTTGTGGAATTTGGGGTAAAAATTGGGAAACGAAATAGGCTAAATCCTCATAATATGAAATTAAGGGTTATGTGTGTGGGTCATGTAACTAATAATTTCACAAAAGTATGCTAAAAATTTAAATTTAAGTATAGATTAGGCAATTAATGTAAAAATAAGGATTAGTAAGCGTTATAATTCTCCTCCCCCCACTTGAGATATACAACGACCTCGTTGTATAAATATAACAGGAAAAACAGGAAATTAAAGAATTAGAGCAGAAAACTCCCCTGAGATTTGCTCAGTATGATCTTCCATGTTGCGTATATGAGCAAGGATGTGTGTTGTGAATGCGTCTAAATACCAGCATGACTATAACACACATAGAATTCCAGAAAATAAGCACACCAAATTCATTTTGAAGCTCAGAAAACAAAAGAAATTCTATCTCCGAATAATCGTCAGTTAGAAAACAAAAACTAAAAACTAAGATTGTACAAGAAGTTGATACGTCATATCCATGTTTCAAGATACGCCGTATTGAGACCTGTATTGAAAATCCTAAGTACGTGTCTGAGGTCAAATACGCCGTATTCGTTTAACGAATACGACATATCAAAAAGTCTGAAAATAAAGTTTTAAGTGCAGAAAAATAAAATGGATAAAGTCCAGGTGGGGTCAATACGCCGTATCCATGGAGTTTAAATACACCGTATCGACTACCTGGGAAGACAGACTTGAATAACAAAAAGTAAAACACATTTCGGGTTGTCTCCCGGCAAGCACTTTTGTTTATAGAAAAGTCTTTTAGTTAGACTTGCTTCCAGCTTCACTCCATCTCATGTATGCTCACGTGTCCACATGTGAGCCATTCTTCAACCTTCGCATCCCTTATGTATTCGGGTCCCAAATTCAAGACTCCTTTATAGAAACTTTTAAGCTTTTGATATGGGTGTGATATTCCATTCTACTTGTCACAAGCACTCACCTTTAGTAAAGGCCGAATCTTGTTACATTGTGAATTAGTTAGGTGTTTAAACCTTGGATGTGAATGCGCCATATGGTAAGTGACACAATCATTACCATTATGAATGGTAATCACTCCATCGAACCATATTGCTTCAACACACGAATCCTTACAAAACAGTCTTCCAACTATAACTTCTCCCTTGTCTTGATCTTGGTAAACGTCCATATTTTCTACAACTACAAAATCAATCACAACATAAAAGTTTCCAACAAAAATAGGTATGTTAATGAAAGCTCCAACAACATTTTTCCTTTGATACTCAATTTTCTTTCATTATTGAATTATAGAATCTTTAAGACATAACATTGATAGATAAAATTGGCAAAAAGTTAGCATTAACATGTTCAAAACCTATCATGCATGAAAACTGCAAGTTATAAGCACAATCAACATGGATCTTCCTGTCAAAGTCACAAAAACTAGGGTATTCATCAATTCCCTCAATTATCTCATCATCTTTCCTAGTTTTCACTATCTCAACCATCAGTTTATCAATTACTTCTCCATCTTCAGTTGTTGGACCTAAGTCTTCTACTTGATTTCTTCTAAGCTCTAATGGTTCATTAAGATCATTTAGTTCAATATAGTCTCCATAAGTCAGGTCTAGTGATCTATTTAAAATTAAAGTTTCTCCCAATAGCATAGCTTCTAAATCAAGTTCCATTCTCTCCCTGAGTCCTAGCGCATAAACTCTCTTAAATATGTTATTGGTAGGATTATCACTTCTAAACATAATTTTGTCATCCCCTACTCTTAAAGTAATTTTCCTCTTAAACATGTCAATCTTAGCATGAGCAGTAGACAAGAATGGTCTTTCGGGGATCAAGGTAACTTTGATATCCTCTTGCATATCTAAATAACAAAGTCTACGGGAAAGGTCGAGTAAGGCATAACACTAACACTAACGCTAATTCAATGATTAATTTAGTAGGAGCTAATGCACATAAACCTAGATTGGTAAAGGTCGAGTAAGGCATAACACTAACACTAACGCTAGCTCCTAAGTCAGCTAAGGCTTTTTCAAAAAAAATATTATTAATATGACAACGTATAGTAAAAATCCCTAAGTCTTTTTCTTTTGGAGGTAGAGAATCTTCAAGAATCGTCGAGTCATGTACGTTCATTGATGCTTTCATTTGATAACCCATCCTCAGCATTTCCTTAAGCAATCTCTTCAAGTTTGTAACAGACTCCTTTGAATTAATTTGTGGCAATATCAATTCTTCTAGTTCACCCATCTCTTCATAACTGTCATTAATCAATCGATTTAGAAAAGGAATTACGGATTGATTTCGCTTGAAAAATTGCATTCTGTTCAGTAGGCTCGATACGGCGTATCGAGGGGGCTCGATACGGCGTATTGAGTGCGTGTCAGCTTCAACAGTAGTCAAAATTGACTTGACATGATCTCTTGAGTTTGTTTTAGTTGAGCCAGGAAGACTTCTAGATCCTTTCTCTTGAAGTACTTTGCTCATTTTCCCGATTTGAATCTTTAAAACTTTGATTGAGGCTCCTTGATTTCTAATAGCAGCATCCGTTGAAGCTCAAATTTCCTTAATCAAATTAGAGTTTTCATCATGTCTTTTTGTTGATTCAGCCATAAACTTGCTTAGTGATTCTTCCATTGTTGGTCTTCGCTCTTGATATAAAGGATTTCCATTATTTATTTGGTAGAATCCCGGAGCAGCTGCTCTATATCTTCCTCCTTGGGAAAATGGCACTCCAAATTTAGTGTTGTATGCTTCCTCAAGTGTATTTCCTTCTTCCTTTAGTGGACAATGTTTAGTGTAGTGCAGTCCATCGCATGATTCACATCCTACTTAAGCAGCATAAACTTTTTCATTCACCTTCTTAAATTTCCTTCCAAGTTTGTTCAGTTCAGCTTGAATAGCAGCTAATCCATCAGATGTATCAGTACTTCTAGTCCTAGTAGACGTTCCATTTTACCATTTTTGTGAATGATCAGCCATATTATAACAACCCGTAATTTTCATCAATGTAAATATCTATCTATTAAATTGGATGCACTGTAATATCCATCTATTATATATATACCACCTTTCTACAGGGAAATTTTTGCTTTATCTCATTATGCAACGTAACTTGCATCTCTAAAGTAAACGAGCTCACGCAACCTCTACCAATGCCATCTCTATCTATGTTTATATCATGTAAACATCCTAATATGCCAAGTCTATATCTTAATATCATTTTTACCAAGTACATTATCCATTTAACGTACTTTTCAAAGCGTTATATCAAAACAAGCAATAAACGTTAACGTTTATATCAAAACTCTAATTATATGTAATGTATACATATAAAATGAATGTATAAGCCTTTAAAGCATCTGTACAAGTATCATAGCACAACATTTGAATATCTTTTCCCTCCTAAATCAAGTTACAACTTTCTAAAGCTCAATGTACAAGTCAATAATGCAAGAAAGTTAAACTAGGTCATTTTACCTCCAAATTCATTTTAGTTTCTTACTACCACTTTAACACAAGGTACAAGCACTTAATGCATGACTCCTAAACCCTAAACCTAAACCATAATTCATTCTAAACGAAAATCTAAAAACATAAACCCTAAACAAAACCTTAAAACCCTAATTTCACTTTAAACCTAAAACTAAACCCTAAACTTAAAACTAAACCCTAATCCTTAATCCTAACCCTAATCCTAACACTAAATCTTAATCCTAAACCTTAATCTATCCCTAATCCTAACCCTAATCCACATTTTAAAACCCTAAACCCTAACCCTTCACTTATATATTGGTTGACTTTCTCTTCCTTATTATTTTCTCTCATAGATTTGATAAGTTCCTTCAACTTACAAATGGTAGTGTCTTTATCTGTACTGAGCTTCAAATCGTTATTTCCAAAATCAACTAGAATTTCAAAGAGTAATTTTGATTATGATAAGTGTTAAAATACACATATCGTTATTACCTTAATGTCCAATTAAGCCCAAAATAACATTAAAAATGGCAAAATACACAACTAAGGCACAAGTGAGCCTCAAACGATTGCCAGTGGGCAATCCGAGTAGTCATTAGTGATCCACGATGTAAGCACCTTCTATGATGGGAAAATGATTGGCTATGAGATAGAATGGGCGTGGGCATCAACAAGGCCTAAACTTTAGAGGAGGTGAGCTATAAAATACCCCACCACACACTCACATAGAGATCTAGTTTTTTTTAGGAAGATTTTGTAGGAAGCTTAAATTTTATCTCTTAGCTTAATGTAATATTCTTTAAAATGAATTGGTAATTTTCCTTATCTAAACAGTAATGTAATAAGGTTTTTCCTTAGTTAATGAAATACAGTTTTCTTGTGTTATAAGCCTCTCTTCTTTCATTTAAAAGCTAAAGTCTCAGTTGTCTAAATTAAGCGTACTATCCAAAAACTCTCAAAAGCTAATTATAAGCACTTTCATCTCGAAGCTGAAATAGAGCTTAACATCGTTAACAATCTACTTAACCCTATTAAAATCAGTAATTGATCTCTTTGCAATATTGGACTTTTGAGTGAAGGAAGGGGAAGTTAACACTGGGTGAACTCCCAAGAACTGTAATACTGGCTTATTTCAAATAAGCCAAGTTGTAGCAAACACTAAGAGCAGTTTAAGCCTTGTTAAGCTAGGCTCAAAGTAAGTTTCCTTATTAAAAATTCCTTATGTTATTAAACTCTAGCTTATATATAGTTAAAGGGCTTATTAGTTTAAAGATCAGCCTTATTTGCTTATTTTACCTCTTAAACTAGTTGCATAATATGGCTTATTTGTGTTTCATTTGATCATTCAGATTAAGTATTTTATACTTGATTTTTAGTTAATACAGATTATAGTAAGTTATCATTTCTGTCATTAAAACTCATAAAATACCAACACAATATTAATTAGTAATTATTGTAGATATCTTTGAATTTGTTATATACGTTGTTTAACATGTTAATAAGCTTTGTATAAGCTTATTCAAAATCTGGGTATCAAGGTTTAGTCAAGTAGATTTGCAATTTAAGCTTAATCAATATCTGCCTAGTAGTATAAGGGGTGTTTGGGATAAGCTTATTTGACCACCAAAAGTCAAAGTTTTTTGTGCAATCCATTTGAAACAGCTTTGATTTCATTTAAAATCATTAGGAAAAGAGTTTTCACATGTTAGTTTTTAAAATTGAAAAGGTTTGAGCTTATTCTCATTGTCTGTGCACCAGGGGAATTTTCATAGTATTTTCACTTGTGCAAATTTGAAGGCGTTGAGGAGAAGAGAGGGGTCCAAGCCATCCAGGCGTGGTTCTTGCTTGATTTGTATTTGTACACACTCAACAAGAGTGTTTAGTGCAGCTGTCACCAAAGAGGTAACCTGAAAGTTGGAATTAACTCTAAGGAAACCTGCATTTGAGTATTTGTGGTATACCATTTACATCAGCAGTACTAACATTAGTTAGTACTGCTGAACTTTTGAGCTTCATTTTAGATTAGTAAATGTAGGATTAATAGATTTAATTTCAAATATATTTGAGTCTTTATATAGCTTTAGTTAAATCATAGCTTATTTTCCATTTCATGCTTTAATTACTAGCTTAATCTTGCTTTAAAAAGTAGCTTAAAAAAAACCTAAAAAGCCAAAAACAGTAGTTAGAATAGTTTAGCTTTTAAGATTTAAATTCTAGCTTATAGTGTTAGATCTTATTGTTTAAATAAGTAGTTTGTTAGTTGATTTATAAGTCCTCATAAGCTCAGTTTCTATTTTGGCCTTTTAAGCATTTTAGCCTTTCTTAATTTTTAGCTTTTTGAGTCATTTCCTGAGTTAGCTACTTTCATCATCAAATTTAAGTGTCTTTCAGTGTTACTAGCTTAGATTTCTTTTAATTTTTAGATTAAGCAACTCATAAGCTGTCTAGAACATCTTTCCTTTTTCATTTTGAGCTTATTTTGAGCTTTTAGCAGCTTATTTAGTAAAACCATAGGGAAACCCCTACTCACTGATACAACAGCTTTGATAAGCTGTTTTTGAGCTTATTATTAAGTTTCAGTTTAGATTATCTTTATTAAAGTAGCTTATTTTTGTGTCCTCTATAAATCCTAGAATTTAGTTTTTCATAAAAGTAAAAAAATAAAAAAGTGCAAAAAGTGGGGGTTTGCCTGCCTCGAACCCACGACCTCACACTTATAGACCCAACGCCTTAACACCATGCTACAATAGCTCATCCGTTCCCTTTTCCTTTCATTAATCCTTTATACACAACTTAGCTTTTTAAGCCAAATAAGCTGTCAAGCTTATTTCGTGGCTTATTTTATAAGTTACGACTTAAGTCTTATTTTTCCTAGGAATCTTATAGCATAAGCTATTTTCTGTATTTTTTCTAGAATTTTTACTATAAGTTTAGTATTTTTAATCTTTTATTTTCTTTAAAAACTTTAAAAAATCATAAAAAATAGAAAATTAATCAGAAAAATAAAAATCTTTTTTATAAAATTTTCTTTTATCATAAAGTTTGTAGGAAAATTAGTTTCACTTTCGTAGGGTCTATTTTGCAAAAATTCATTTTTTAAAGAACGGGTTTCGTTCCCGCTCTCGTTTTCAAATTTAACGCTCGTTTTAACTCCGTTTTCATTCTAGTTTTTTTTTAAACTTCGTTTTTAGTCAATTAGAATACATTTAAAAAGAAAAAATTAAACTAGGTTTAAATTTTGTAATAATTTAGGTTTTTTGGCCTTAGTTTTTAGTGTCCCGTTTCGCGTTTTTTAATTAAAATTTGAAATTGTTGCCTTTTATTTAGTAGTGATAGCTTATCAAAAATATCATTTGCCTTCAAATCCAAACTGAATCCAGCTTAAAAACGAGGTTTCAATTTCACTAGTCGTTCTGGGGAATTTGGATTTTTGAATTATAAAACAAGAATGAAACTTTCGAGGGTGAAAGGATCTTCAAACTAAATAAACTAAAAACGAATGAATCTTAAACACTAGTCCCCGGCAGCGGCGCCAAAAACTTGATAGCAGTTTTATATACCCAAAAAATATATATATAATAAAATACTTCAAAGAGCAAAAAATTCCCTAAGGAAAATTCACTCTCAAAAATATATATAATATAATACGTATATTTAACCGGGTAAATATGATCACCCGGGTCGTTTCCCTAACGACTAGTGAAATTGAAACCTCGTTTAAGCTTGGATTCTGATTTGAATGAAGCAAAGATATTTTAGATAATCTATAAAAAAGCGACAATTAAAATTGAACAATTAAAGGCAATTAAACAATTAAACAAATACGGGCAACAAATAAAACACGATGATTAAGCAAATAGACTAAAATTAAACCCTAAGATTGCAAACTAATTTTCTACACCTAAATTAGGATAAAAGAAAATTTTAATTTTTTTTTTATTAATTAAAAACTATTTAATTCTAATTAAATCCTAAAAATAAAAAGAAAATAGAAAATAATTGAAATTATATTTTTCCTAAGTAAAATAAATAAAAAGAAAATTTTAGAAAGAAGAATCACTATTTTTGGGTTTTTAGATTTAAAGATATGAATTTTCTAAGATTTAAACTAATTAAAAACTTTAAAGGTAATAAAAATATTAAAAATATAATCCTAAAATTTTTATAAAAAATTAAACTAAATAAAGAAAATATGCAGAAATTTAATAAAAATAAAAGCCCTAATTTTTATCTTTTAATTAAAGCTTAATTAAACTAATTAAAACTAAACCCTAATTATTAAATAAAACTAATTAATTAATTAACTAGGGACTAATGGTGCAAAGACCTAAAGGACTAACGGGGAAACTAACTAACTAACGTAAGGACTAACAGAAAAACAATTGAAATTGAAAAGTTACAAAACCTACCCTGAAAGTCTAACCCGATTTCAAATTAAGTCCATTAAGGCCCAAATTAAGTTGAGTTATTAAAAAGTGCTTATTATCAAAAACTTTTAAAAGCAAAGTTGTAGAAGAGGATGGTGTGAACAAAATTAACAAAAGCACTTTGGGCTGAAAACCAATAATAAGCTCAAAAAGAGCTTATTTATAAGCTGTTTACAGAAAGCAAGGGTTTACCCTTGGTTTTACTAAATAAGCTGCTAAAAGCTCAAAATAAGCTCAAATCAAAAAGTAAAAAGTGGTTTAGACAGCTTATGATATGTATTAACTATAATTGAAAAGAGAAATAGCTTAATGATACTAGAGCTTATCTGAATTTAAGTGACAAAGATGCAAAGTCAGAAAACAAACTGAAATTCTCAGAATCAAATTAATCTTAAAACCTATGATAACCTAGCTAAAAATTAAGCTAAAAGTGATAGCAAGAACAGCTTAGTTCTTGCTGATGCACTTTGCACAAGTGCAAAATAATAATGCAGGCAATCCTAGTGACAAAAGCTGCACTTACCAAACTCCATTAAGTGTATTAAGATTGAATTTAAGCACACATAAGACCTAGATGAATTAGAACAAGAATAAGTAAACTAAAAATTAAGCTAAAAGTGCCCTGGTGCTGGCACTTTCATAATAAGCTATAAATTCTTTAAAATAATAAACTAGCTTTGAAAATCTCTTTAAAACTTGTTATTGAATGAAAACTCAGCTGTCCAAAGAAAATGGACCAAATAGTTTTGACTATTTGAGGTAAAATAGGCTTAAGCCAAACACCCCTTTAAGCTATGACAGATTCAAAGTGAGCTTTCAAAATAAAATCTACTAATCTAAACTATGATCCCAGACATTATTTAGCTTAAATCTAACTTAACAAACATGATTAATCAACTAAATAAGCAATAATCAAAGATCTACTCTATTTTCTACTTTTTTTTGGATTTTTATAGCTTTTTAAGACAAAAATGAAGGCAACTAAGATTTATAACTAATAAACTAAAGACAGATGTAAATTAATAACTAAAAAGCACAATGAGATAAGCAAAAAGCACAATTAAGCAGACAGTATAAGCAAATAAGCAGATCTTAAACTAATAAGCACTTTAACTACTATATAAGCTAGAATTTAAAGACATAAGAATTTAAAAGGAAACTTACTTTAAGCTTCAGCTAAACAGAAGCTAATACTAGAATAATCAGCTACAAGCTCTAGCTTATTCATGTGAATAAGCTAGTTTAAGTCCTTGGGAGCTCATCCATTTTAAGCTCCCCTTCCAAAAGCTTTCTTCCACAAGTTAAGGTAATTTAAGCTGGTAATTTGATTCAAGTATGATTAAGGTTGAGTTAAGCTCAAATCATAAGCTTAAAGACTTATGAGAGCTGTTGAGCTTATAGGAGCTTATTAGTAACAATAGCTTAATAATTGAGAGCTTAAAAGTGAGATTTAAAGAGCTTTAAACTGAATTTCATTTATAAAAGAAACTGATTACATTACTTAAAAAGGAGATTTACAAAACATTTAAGGAAAATTACATTAAAAAAATACGAAATTAAGCTAAACTAAAAGCTACTAAAAACTAGATGATTGTGTGTGTGAGGTGAGAGCCTATTTATAGGCTGTTGAGGAAGCTTCTAGGCTTGCCTTGGATCCCAAGCCTTAATCAATCATCACCATTGGATTCTTTAATCATTGGAGAGTAAATGAGAGCCGTTTGATCATTTGTGTGTGATAGAGGATTGCCAGCATGTCATTCTTTGATGTGACATGTTGTGCTTCTTTTGTGAGTAGATTAGCACAAAAACCCATCACTTGTGTGCTTTCTCCATAGCTGACGTGCCCTTATGCTTGAGAGAGAGCTTAAGTGAGCAATGATTAGACTATAATATCCCTGCCATTTTGTAGAAGACCTCTTGAATTACCAAAATCACCCTTTAATTTCTATTTGCCCTTTGTTAAGAGTGAGTGGTAACTTTGGGACGATGATGAATAGTAAAATGTTCTTCGCGCCTTTTTACAACTGAAAACGGGTTAATAACTTTTAAACTTTGAGCACATTGCAATTTCGGTCCCTCTCTTTCTTTTCTCCCTTTTTAGTTATAAAAGGCTTTGGAGATATGCAAGTTTGGTCCCTGGAGTTTATAAAAAGAGAGTTGGGCTATGGTAATCATGCCATTCAAATCTTCAATCTTGAGATAAATGGGAGCCGTTGGATCATTGTGAGTGATAGAGGTTGCCAGCATGTATTCTTTGATGTGACATGTTATGCTTCTTTTGTGTGGTAAATTGCACAAAAAAAACCCATCACTTGTGTGCTTTCTCCATAGCTGACGCGACCTAGAGCTTGAGTGAACTTAATGAGAGCTTGGAGATGACTAATCTAACCCTTCCATCATGTAGAGGACCACTTGAATTACCATTTTCACCCTTCAATTTCCATTTGCCCCTTGTTTTAACAGCTTGGTGAAACGGAAGGGACAATGAATAGTAAAAAGGGCTTCGCGCCTTTTTACAACTGAAAACGGGTAATATAATTTTAAACTTTAGGTTAATTGCAATTTTGGTCCTTGTGTTTGGTTTTTCCCATTAGTAGTGTAAAAGGAGTGGGAAACTGCAAATCTGGCCCTTGTGGTTTATAGAAAAATGAATGGGCTAGGGTTTTGGGCTTTAGGATCCGGGTAAGGCCCATTTGGGTTTAGGGACCATTTATGAATTTTTCTGAAAGTTGAGGGGCTAAAGTGGAATATTTTGGGTTTTGTTGACTTTTGTTGACTATGATTTGACCACTTTGACTGAGGGTTTGACTTTTCCTGGCTTTTGGCTTCCGGCTTTTTGTTCACTCTTCCGTTCTCGTGTCCGTGCTTGCTTGTTTTTGACGGTTTTCATGTGATTTTTGATATATCCGTACCTGCACACACAAAACACAAATACAAGCATATTTTTGCCATTTTTGGTCTGTTTTAGGTTTAAATAGGTTATTTTAGGTACAAACGGATATGTGTATTTTACACTAATCATTACACTAATGTCGTTGGAACTCTATTTATTTTGTACCCAACAAATGACACAAATCCCATATCTTTCAAACTTTCAATCTGTGCGTCTGTCAACTTACTCATAATATTTGCTAGTGACTTTGGTGGATTCCTTGTTGTAATTTTTTTGTTCTCATTTATATACATTTTATCTTCATTATCGTCTTTAATACCTTTGTCTTCCTTTCTACTTTCTTCTTCACTTTGACTACTTTCTTCTTTAGTTTCACTTTCTTCATGATAGTTCAAATCTGCATAGTTCATGGTTATGAGCTATTTACTGTATTATTTACTGAAAAATAAACATATAAGGTCATATACAATAGTAAACACCAGATTCGGATAAGGCATCATAACCTCACATCTATTTCACAGTAACATTTTTTACATGAAACTCCTATTTGACATCATGTTGAAATTTTGCAAAGCACAATTTGTTAAGAAACTGTTTTATAAGGAGTACATAGTTTTCTTAGACATAAACCACAGTTGGCAAGCCTGACCCAACCTGCACTAAATGGGTCAAAAAGGAAACCACATCAACTAGGTCAGTTTTGGTAAGTCGTTTTCATCATCGGGTTGATTTGGGGAACACTTAAATTTTGAACTGAAAAACATACTTGATAAGCAAATTATAACTCACATTGAATAACTAAAGATGAACCACTTTTATAAAGTTAAACTTGACAATTGATAAGCAAATTACAACTTCTACATCATAAAACACAAGTCGCCATAGTAAGATTATTTTCTGTCAAAAGTGAGTCACATATTAACGATGAGGAAAAACTAGCACAGAACACACAACATCTAAGGACATGTCCCGTACTAATATTTACTCGGCTGTGAGAAATAAAATAGAAGTATCATACTCATCACTATTATTCCTCTAGTAAAACAGTGTCAGATCCAGCAACCATAATTATCCTTCTAGAATTCACATTTATGGCTTTTCCTAAACCCAACTTGTAAACTGATATCAAGCTGATTATATGCATCTAATACCCTTGCCTAAACTCTTACAAAACTAAGCCGTGTTTACACAAAGCTATTAAATGCATAAAATCAGCTTGTAAACCGATATCAAGTTGATTTTATGCATCTAATACCTTTGCCTAAACTCTTACGAAAACAAATCCGTGTTTAGGCAAAGCTATTAAATGCGTAAAATCAGCTTGTAAACTGATATCAAGCTGATTTTATGCATCTAATACCTTTTCCTAAACTCTTACAAAAACTAATCCGTGTTTAGGCAAAGCTATTAAATGCATAAAATCAGCTTGTAAACCTATATAAAGCTGATTTTATGCATCTAATAACTTTGCCTAAACTCTTACAAAAACTGATGCGCATTTAGGCAAAGGTATTAAATGCATAAAATCAGCTTGTAAACCGATATCAAGCTGATTTTATACATTTATAACTTTGCCTAAACTCTTACGAAAACTAATCCGTGTTTACACAAAGCTATGAAATGCATAAAATCAACTTGTAAACTGATATCAAACTGATTTTAGGCATCTAATACCTTTTCCTAAACTATTACAAAAATTGATGCACGTTTAGGAAAAGGTATTAAATGTATCAAACACGTGTAGGCTCGAGCAAATGATGATTAAACAAACATATAACATTCAAACCAGTATTATATGAAATCAATGCACATATAGACATCAATTAATGCACAAAAACATGTTCATTCCAATCTGATACACATATTACTATAAAAAATTTATTAACAAATCAATGTTAAGTTCACTTACATCATACCTTTAGATTTAGCAGTTTTTGAGGAACGATCATGTAGCTTTTTTGTTCGCTTATTCATTTGATGTTCTTCGTTATCTGACAAGGAGATAGTAATTGATACTCTCATTCCTCTTCTTTTTGTTGCTTCAAATTTTTACAAAAAAAATGCATAAAAATTTGAACATTTTCATCAGTAACATAATAATAAGAATAAAATTAGGTTTAGATACTTACAAATGCTTTTCTTCGCCATGTTTATCAATAAAATGATCGATTAAAGCTTTCTTTTGCTTTAAATCATGGTTTTACT
This sequence comes from Tanacetum coccineum, assembly GCA_026074375.1. Classification (NCBI taxonomy): domain Eukaryota; kingdom Viridiplantae; phylum Streptophyta; class Magnoliopsida; order Asterales; family Asteraceae; genus Tanacetum; species Tanacetum coccineum. Next base: position 358 of record BQNB010005078.1, on the reverse strand, counting down.
CCACTTTTTGTATGATCCATGAGATTTGTGTGCTTTAAAATGATCGATTGAAGGATCTAATAAGAGGAGAAGGTTGTAGAGAGTTTTTGAAATGATCGAAGAGATGTTTTGAATGATTTTTGATAAGAATTTACATAGTTTTTGTATGATTTTAGGGTTTATGAGATTTGTTAAGAGAGAGACTGTGTGTAGTGGTTTGTTGAGAGAGAGAGAGAGAGAGAGAGAGTGTGTACCGAATGATGTTTATCCAGGTTGTTAAGAAATTTTCTATTTTTAAGAAAAATACTATTTTGCCCTTCCAGACTTAATTAAGATGATAGTTAATCTACACCATTGATTTTAAATCAAGGGTCAAAAA